>OX336375.1:45908352-46116161 GCA_946902895.1 Fragum fragum
GTTTAACAGTTCTCAACAAATACGTTTTTTTGGTACACGCTGAATACGGATTTTTTTCTGTTGAGTTGTATTAGATAGCCAGATTTAAACTCATATCATTAATAGATATATAATAAACATTTGTACCTTTTATCTTTGTGCATATTGTCTGAATTGAAAAGGCGTTTTTTCTACATTACTGGACATGTATTTATATTTCAAAAACAAAATGTGTACTTAGTGTTGGTTCTTATCTTTTTTATTTCTCAAATACAGTCACTCAATCCTACTTATTTTATGCCCCTTGTGACAAAGACTTGGAAACACATTGTGGAAAATGAATGTTACAAGCAATTTATTCATTGTCAACAAAGTTTTCTACCCAAATATAGAACAACAAGATTTTTGTCAAACATCATGCTCTGATAACATGACTTTTTATCACAAGAATGAGCCATGTATCTTAAACTATGTTTGAAATACTGCAAAATCATTGAAAGTTATATTATAGGTTGACCTTGATAAGTGACCTTTACCATGATGGATGATCTGGCCTTACAACCAAACTGATGCCCATCAATGCAAGGATCCTATGTCCGAAAAACGAAGTATCTTGAAATGTGTATGAATCACAGCATAATCTGAACTTTTTGTGTTTGGTTGATCTTCTTAAGTTACCTTGACATTGATGAATGACCTTGGCATAACAACCAAATAATGCCTAAAAATGAAAGGAATCTTTGTTCCAAATATATCTTAAACAATTTTTGAATAACAGCAAAACAAAAAGGGTTTGTGTTATGTCCCCATTCATAAGTGACCTTGACCTTGATAGATGACCTTAACCTTAGCAAAAACTGATGCCTTTGAATGCAAGTAACTTATATCCCAAATATGGGCCATGTGTCTTAAACAGTGTTTGAATAAGAGCAAAATGTTGAGTTTTGGTGCAAGTTTACAAAATGAGTGACCTTGATAATTTACCTTGACCCTGTTGATAGACCCTGATCCTACTATCAACCAATGTCTATCAATGCAAGGAGCCTATGTACCATATATGAGCCATATTTCTTCAATGGTGTCTGTAAAAAGCCTTTGGTAGAACCAGAGATATCACAAGTTGTCAAAGTTTTGCCACGACGAAGACGACAACACCAAGGCTATCGCAAGACCTCGGGTTTTCTCCAAAAAACAGCCGAGCTAAAAAGCAGAACTGCTAATGGGCTTTGCAAGTCAGTACTTGAGGCCATTGATTGGTCAATTACCTGTGAACAAACGACGTTGCAGAAGTTGGCGGGTCAAACTGAATGACCCAATTGACCTCTGGTATATCCATGCCTCTCGCCATTACATCTGTGCAGATTAGTATGCCCCCTGGACTGGATTTAAACTTGGCCACAACTCCATGTCGTTTTCTCATCTTCCCATGGATACAAAATATCTTAGAAAAAGAGCACAAAGTTGACCAGAAAATAATTTTGATGGAAGTGTAATTTTATTTAACCCTTTCCCATACAATCCCTAGTTTTAGGTCCCTGTGATTTTATAAATGAAGAAAAATTGTAGAAAGAGGAAACTGCTTGTAACAAGCAATTTCTTCTTTTACCCCTATATTTTCTACCTTACTGAAAGGTTATTTTTCAAATCACATCCACTTCTATTTTTCATCTGCAAAACCTTTAAATTTTGACAGTTCTAAAATTTTACAAAACAAGAAAGGGTTAAATTTTTCATGACCTGAACTAATCACCAGAAAACATCTTTGAAATGATGTTAATGCTCAAGAGCCTTTGATCAAGACTAATTTTCAAATGTAACACTAATCTAAACCCTTTCCTGTTTTACGAAATTTAGACATGTCCAAGTTGCAAGAGGTAGCAAATGACTATTCAAGTGAACTTTGTTTGAAGTTTTACTATCTTATTGGGTAAAAAATATTGTGTGAAAGGAAGAAATTGCTTAAAACAAGCAATTTCTTATTTTCACACAATGTTTTCTCAAGTATAAAATCACAGGAACATGAAAACCTGGGATTGAACAGGAAAGGGTTAAATAGACATTTCTCAAATAACTACCCTTGCTCTATATTGTGAAACAAATCATAAATTTCCTTATCTTACGCATATGTAGAGTTGATCTTTAACCCATTATCACATGACAAAATTTCAGACTGATTCTAAATGAAAGAAGTTTCAGACGACAATTTGACCACATATGGAAAATGTTTGCCAAATTTAGTTCAATTTGGCCCAAATTAGGGAGGAAATGTTGTTTAAAAATCCTTCTTTATTTCTATATAAACCCAAACCCACTGAAGGACCCGAAAATCATGATTTTACCTATTTTGAAAAAGGTCAATATACTGATGTTTCATACGAAATATCAAGGCTCTTCACCTTCTGGGTGAGGAGGAGAAGATTTTTAAAGATTATTTTAAAATTTCACTTTTGTTGCCATAGCAACCAGATATTTAAACAGATTTCAATTCTTTTAGGTATTTCTAAAGAGAACCACCTAAGTAAAATTTCTGCCTAATTTGGTTCAAATTGGCCAAATGGTTTGGGGGGATATATTGTTTAAAGAAATTGTTGACGGATGACTGATGATGCACGGACGCCGGACAAAAGGTGATCACAATAGCTCACTACAATAGATTCTGACTAAGGTATATTTGATTTATTTTTCGATTAAATATGTCAAAAACTAGTAAATAGAAAACAAAGAATAGTCCTTATACCTAACATACAAATTAGACAGTTAAATGTGACAGCTGGCTACATATGAGAGATTACCATTATTTACAGTAATTCTAATCCTTGTCATGCTGAATTCATTTGGAATGGCATTAAAATCAAAGTGATGAAAGCACTGTTAGTACTTGTTGTTCAATCATCAATATCTCTTAACGAATTTAATTTCATAAGCAACCCTGGCATGAAAAAGACAAACAGGAAGTGTAGACTAAGATATGTGCAGGCTGATCTTTGTCTATACCTCCTGCCAAAACCTGAATATTCCGGGTTTACCATGGCAAGGGTTAAAGAGCAAATTGCATGGGCTGACCTGGGGTCGCCATTATATCCAGATCAGCTGCTATTCTCAGGTGACTGCTAACAAAGTTTTAACTGTATTTGATTGGTCAATTGATGTTTTTGTTGATAGTAATGACTATATTCAGCACACGAGTATATACACTCAAATTAAATAATCAAGCAATTTCTTCTCATATTAAATCAAATCTTTTTTAGCAATCGATGTAACAAGTAAAAACAACACATATAAAATTGAAAATGCAACTCTTGAGTATATATGAAGTGGTATAAAAAAAGAAATTGCTAATCAAGAATAACTCTGCTACAAGAAATGATTGGTGAACCTACTTGAGTATTTTTTAAGATTTGCTTCAATATTGTTGAAAAATAATCCACACCGGCGCATGTACTGAAGAAAATCATGATTTTCTGTTTACTGTGAGTTTGTACAAATTTAATCAACTGGTTCAGTTTTTCATCACTCTCTGTAATCATGTAATAGTTTTCTAGTGAAGCTGGCGTTCTCTGTATGTCTGTATTCACTTTGGCTTTCTCCTTTATATTAATTCTTACTGGGTTCCGCAAACCAGCTCTGATTAGGCTCTCTATTTCATCTGAAATTATCAAAATTTTCAGAAAAAGATATAGAGAATAAAGCACAATTCGCTGCTTCCAATCAAAGAATCAATCCACCAATCTAGTAATTCATTTATATGAAGCATTTTTGCTGGTTTGGCGACTTAACCCTTTCCTGTTTTGTAAAATTTTAGACCCATCCAAATTGAAAGAGGTTGCAGACAACAGTGAAAATTGAATGCAATTTAAAATGAAACCATCCTATGTGGTAGAAAACATCGTGGGAAAAGAAGAAATTGCTTGTTACAAGCAATTTCTTCTTTTCCCACAATGTTTTCTAAAGTATAAAGTCACAAAGACGTAAAATCCCGTGTTTGAACAGGAAAGGGTTAAATGTAACTACATTTTATTCAAGCTATAGTTACGTTTAGGTTATAAACCAACCATTTTCGATTTTAGTTACGTTACCAGTTGGCACAAGCGTGCAAGGTTCAATAGACATTCAAGGAAATGTTACACTTGGCTATAAAAATTACCTGTTATTTAACCCTTACAGTGAAGCTTTTTGATGCCCCTCAAGAAAAGCAATTAGGACACACTGCGTAAAATGAAGAAATTGCTTGTAACAAGCAATTTCTCCATTTTATACAATGTTTTCTGTACACAGAGTTGAAAAAATCTAAAATTTCATAAACTTTAAATTGTCATCTGCAATTCCTTTCAATTTGGAAAAGCCTAAAATTTTGCTGTCTGGTAAACAGGTGAGGGACCTCCTTCTGGAGTCCTGACTCAATCATTACCCGTTTGTGTAGCGGAAAACAGCCCAGTTCGTCTCTGTTTTGGTATATACTTCAATATAGTATTTATGCTGGCCTCAAAACCCATGTCTAACAATCTATCTGCTTCATCCAGTATAAGCACCTCTAGTGATTTGACTCTTCTAGCAATGTCTACAGGGTTATTTCTGTCATCAAACAAGGCTTCCAGTCTACCTGGTGTCCCAACTATAATATTTCCTGAAGAAAGGGAAACATTTTTTTGTTTTTTTATATTGGTTTTAATTTTTTTTCTTGGTTTCAATTCATCAATCAGTAAACAGATTGCTTGGGAATTGGTTAAATCTTTTTAAGAACTACAAAACAATTTCAAATATGAAAGAGGTCGGATTTGAAAAAAATAAAATTGAAAGCTAAATCAAATTACAAGCTTTTTAAAAATTCAAATAGCATTTGACAATTTGAAGATATTGATGATCTAAATTAATCCTTTTCATGCTGATTCCAGAATATTCCAATCCATTTTTGGCAGGAGATATACACATAATTATGCACAGTCTGCTCTTGGTCCATACCACCAGTTTGTCCATTTAATGTTCACAAGATATGTTGACTCACAATTGCATAAGCCTTCTAGGGCTTTCATTCCTTTGACTTTAATTCTCAATTAAAAAGGTTAAGAATAAAAAATGAGTACAGGAAAGCTTGAAACTGTTTTCTGCTAATACATGTAATCATGTTCTATCAATCTACCACAAACAAGATTCTAGACAGGTCTAAAATGAAAGACTCTGCAATGATTTTCAGTAGAGAGAATTTTGGAAATCTTTCTCTTTCAGGGCATAAAACATTATTAGAAGAGAAAAATTGCCCAATGTCTTCAAAAACTAGAAGCGCTTGAGCGCCTGTATCACATCACAGGCCTAATTGTACAGATTAAGCAAATGTTGTTTTCAGGAATCATATTATCCATGTATGGCAAATAAGTCTTCTCAATGAAATCTTTTTATATTTCAACCTTTTCATTGTTTTACAAAAGACAATTCATAAACCAAGTTAGAAGAAAAAGGTTTTCATAATTTTTTTTAAAAAAATCACCGGTCACCATAATAGGGACTTGAGCCACAAAAGCATAATTTTCAATGAATCAAAATTAATTGATGGAATCTGATAAAGGGTCACCCAAGGATCATTCCAGAGAAATTTGATTGAAAGCCATTGTCTGTTTTTTTTAAAAGCTAGATTTTTAAAGCTTTCATCATATAAGGAACTAGCCTCACTAGGCTATTAAAGTGATGTTATCATCCAATCGAAATTCTTTGAAAGAATCTGATATAGGGTCACAAAAGGATGATTTCTGTGATATTTGGTTGAATTCTGTTCCCTACTTCCTGAGACAAAGATTTTTAAAGGTTTCACCATATATGGAAATTAAACCCGCCCATTCAAGCACTGTTTTTCACCCAATCAACGTTCTTTGAATAAATAGGGTTAAGTGTTACCCAGTAATAATTCCTGTATAATTTGGGTGAAATCTATCTACTCGTTACATAGAAGAAGATTTTCAAAGCTGTCACCATATATGGAAATCTGCCTCGCCCATTAAGGCCACATTTTTCATCAGAACAAAATTCTTTGAAGGAACCTGATAAGGTGTCGCCCAAGGATCAATTCTGTGAAAATTAGTTGAAATACATTCCCTGGTTTCTGAGCTGGTTTTCAAAGCTTTCACCATATATGAAATTAGCCCCACTCATTTAAGCCATGTTTTTCATCCAAAAGAAAATCTTTGAAGAAATCTGATAGAGGGCAACCCAAGGATCATTTCTATGAAATATGGTTGAAATCTGTTCAGTAATTTCTGAAGAGAAGATTTTTAAAGGAAAAGTTTAAAGACCAACAGATGCACACACAACAGACACAGTGCCATGACAATAGCCCCCTGGCTTTCAGCCAGAACTGCTCAAAACCATCATTTTGGGGGGTGGGAAAGGATATGTGCCGCTGTCGCCTG
The DNA here is from genome assembly GCA_946902895.1 of Fragum fragum. Classification (NCBI taxonomy): domain Eukaryota; kingdom Metazoa; phylum Mollusca; class Bivalvia; order Cardiida; family Cardiidae; genus Fragum; species Fragum fragum. The sequence continues at coordinate 45,914,730 of OX336375.1, forward strand.
GGAGCGAACCAAAGACATCCATGCTATCAGATTAGGATTTACAATAGTGTATAGTAAATTGTTGGAAATATCGATGGCAGCTGATAAGTAAGAAGTCTATAGACAGAACTGAGGACTTTTCTTTCGGCATTACCTCCCTGTTGTAAGATTTGTTCATCTCTGACCATGTCCTTCCCTCCAGTAACCAAGACAGACGACAACGTTGGGAAATGTTTGACAAAGCACGAGACGACCTCGTATATTTGACTAGCCAGTTCTCTAGTTGGACTGATGATCAAAGCACCAACTTCAGTCTTTTTCCAATCGCTTTCGCGTTTCTGCAGCATTTCAAAAACGGGAATGAGAAAAGCTAGTGTCTTCCCACTGCCCGTGACAGCCTCTGCAGCGACATCTTTGTTTTTCAAAAAAAGTGGGATGCATGCTGATTGTACTGGAGTTGGCTTATCGAATCCAAGCTCCTCAATGCATTTTAAAGAAGGTTTGGTAATCAGTTCTGATAAATTTTGCCATGCTTTGGCCATGCTTTGTTTTGATCAGAAGAACGCTTGGAATTTCAAGCGTCCGCATGATACGGGGGTGGATGGAAAAACCGGAAAGGACCAAAAAGGACCGGAAAGGACCAAAAAGGACCGGAAAGGACCAAACAGGACCGAAAAGGACCGGAAAGGACAATTGAAAAACCGAAAAGGACCGGAAAGGACCCCATAATCACATTTTGCCTTTATTTATGACACAAATAATGATTCCCAGCAATTGACTGCACCCAAAAACTCCATTGTCGGACAAACTGTAAGTACATAGGAAAAACCGGAAAGGACAATGGAAAAACCGAAAGGACCCCATAATCGCATTTTGCCTTTATTTATGACACAAATAATGATTTCCAGCAATTGATTGCACTCAAAAACTCCATTGTCGGACAAACTGTAAGTACATAGGAAAAACCGGAAAGGACCGGAAAGGACAATGGAAAAACCGGAAAGGACCCCATAATCGCATTTTACATTATTTTTTTTACACAAATCATGATTCCGAGCAATTGAATGACTCAAAAACTCCATTGTCCGACAAACTGTAAAGCACATAGAACAAACCAAAAAGGACCTCATGATTGGATATAATAGTTATTTCAAGACACAAGACTGTTTTTCTGGTTGAAGATGTGTCTAAAAGCAAGGTTTATTGTTTAAACGCATCCAAATATACCTTTTTCTAAAAAACCAAAAAGGACCAAAAAAAAAAAAAAGGGACCATGGAAAAACCGAAAAGGACATGGGAAAACCGGAAAGGACCTCAAAATTGCAAATAAAGCATTTCAATCACACAACCAGGTTTCACTAGTGTAAAATGCGTCCAAAGACAAGGTTTCCCTGGTTTAAACACTTCCAAACACTCTATTTTTGGAAAAAAACGAAAAAGACATGGGAAAACCAGAAGGACATGGGAAAACCTGAAATGACCTCAAAATTGCAAAAAAAAAAAAAGCATTTCTATCACACAACAATGTTTCACTGCTGTAAAATACGTCCAAAAACAAGGGTTCCCTGGTTTAAACACGTCCAAACACTCTATTTTTGGAAAACAGAAAAGGACATGGAAAAACCGGAAAGTACATGGGAAAACCGGAAAGAACATATAAATTGGCAGTTAAGCATTTCTATCACACAACAATGTTTCGCTGGTGTAAAATGCGTCCAAAATCAAGGGTTCCCTGGTATAAACACCCCAAACACTCTATTTTTGGAAAAAAAACGAAAAAGACATGGGAAAACCAGAAGGACATGGGAAAACCTGAAATGACCTCAAAATTGCAAAAAAAAAAGCATTTCTATCACACAACAATGTTTCACTGCTGTAAAATACGTCCAAAAACAAGGGTTCCCTGGTTTAAACACGTCCAAACACTCTATATTTGGAAAAACAGAAAAGGACCTGGAAAAACCGGAAAGGACATGGGAAAACCGGAAAGAACATATAAATTGCCAGTTAAGCATTTCTATCACACAACAATGTTTCGCTGGTGTAAAATGCGTCCAAAAACAAGGGTTCCCTGGTATAAACACCCCAAACATTCTATTTTTTGGAAAAACCGAAAAGTACAAGGGAAACCCCGAAAAGGACATTTGAAAAAGAAAAAAAAAAAGGACCATGGATAAACCGAAAAGGACATAGGAAAACCGGAAAGGACCTCAAAATTGCAAATAAAGCATTTCAATCACACAACCAGGTTTCACTAGTGTAAAATGCGTCCAAAGACAAGGTTTCCCTGGTTTAAACACTTCCAAACACTCTATTTTTGGAAAAAAACGAAAAAGACATGGGAAAACCAGAAGGACATGGGAAAATCTGAAATGACCTCAAAATTGCAAAAAAAAAAAAAAGCATTTCTATCACACAACAATGTTTCACTGCTGTAAAATACGTCCAAAAACAAGGGTTCCCTGGTTTAAACACGTCCAAACACTCTATTTTTGGAAAACAGAAAAGGACATGGAAAAACACTCTATATTTGGAAAAACAGAAAAGGACATGGAAAAACCGGAAAGGACATGGGAAAACCGGAAAGAACATATAAATTGCCAGTTAAGCATTTCTATCACACAACAATGTTTCGCTGGTGTAAAATGCGTCCAAAAACAAGGGTTCCCTGGTATAAACACCCCAAACATTCTATTTTTTGGAAAAACCGAAAAGTACAAGGGAAACCCCGAAAAGGACATTTGAAAAAGAAAAAAAAAAAGGACCATGGAAAAACCGAAAAGGACATGGGAAAACCGGGAAGGACCTCAAAATTGCAAATAAAGCATTTCAATCACACAACCAGGTTTCACTAGTGTAAAATGCGTCCAAAGACAAGGTTTCCCTGGTTTAAACACTTCCAAACACTCTATTTTTGGAAAAAAAAAACGAAAAAGACATAGGAAAACCAGAAGGACATGGGAAAACCTGAAATGACCTCAAAATTGCAAAAAAAAAAAAAAAAAAGCATTTCTATCACACAACAATGTTTCACTGCTGTAAAATACGTCCAAAAACAAGGGTTCCCTGGTTTAAACACGTCCAAACACTTTATTTGACATTTGAAAAACGGAAAGGAACTCAAAATTGCAAATAAAGCATTTCAATCACACAACCAGGTTTCACTAGGGTAAAATGCGTCCAAAAACAAGGGTTCCCTGGTTTAAACACGTCCAAACACTCTATTTTTGGAAAAACCGAAAAGGACCATGGAAAAACCAGAAAGGACATTGGAAAGACCGGAAAGGATCTCAAATTGCAAATAAAGCATAACTATCGCACAACAATGTTTCAATGGTATAAAATGCGTCCAAAAACAAGTGTTCCCTGGTTTAAACTCGTCCGAACATCCTTTTAAAAAAACCGAAAAGGAGCATGGAAAAACCGGAAAGGACATGGGAAAAACCGGAAAGGATCTCAAAATTGCAAATAAAGCATTTCTATCACTCATCAATGTATCACTGGTGTAAAATGCGTCTTAACACAAAGTTCCGTGGTTTAAACACGCCCAAACACTCTATTTTTGGAAAAACCGAAAAGGACCATGGAAAACCCGGAAAGGACCTAAAAATTGCAAATAAAGCATTTCTATCACACAACAATGTTTACATGGTGTAAAATGCGTCCAAAAACAAGCGTTCCCAGGTTTAAACACGTCCGAAAATCCTTTAAAAAAAAACGAAAAGGAGCATGGAAAAAACGGAAAGGACTTAGGAAAAACCGGAAAGGACATTGGAAAAACCGGAAAGGACCTCAAAATTGCAAATAAAGCATTTCTATCACACAACAATGTATCACTGGTGTAAAATGCGTCCAAACACAAAGTTCAATTGGTTTAAACACGCCCAAACACTCTATTTTTTTAAAACCGAAAAGGACATAGGAAAAACCGGAAAGGACCTCAAAATTGCAAATAAAGCATTTCCATCACACAACAATGTTTACATGGTGTAAAATGCGTCCAAAAACAAGGGTTCCCTGGTATTAACTTGTCCAAACACTCTATTTTTTGAAAAACCGAAAAGGACAAGGGAATAACCGGAAAGGACATGGGAAAAACCGGAAAGGACCTCAAAATTGCAAATAAAGCATTTTTATCACACAACAATGTATCACTGGTGTAAAATGCGTCCAAATTCAGTGGGTTCCCTGGTATAAACACGTCCAAACATCCTATTTTTGGAAAACAGAAAAGGACATGGAAAAAAACGGAAAGGACATAGGAAAAACCGGAAAGGATCTCAAAATTGCAAATAAAGCATTTCTATCACAAAACAATGTTTACATGGTGTTAAATGCGTCCAAAAACAAGGGTTCCCTGGTATTAACACGTTCAAACATTATATTTTTGGAAAAACAGAAAAGGACATGGGAAAAAACGGAAAGGACATAGGAAAACCGGAAAGGACCTCAAAATTGCAAACAAAGCATTTCTATCACAAAACAATGTTTTACTGGTGTAAAATGCGTTCAAAAACAAGGTTTCCCTGGTTTGAACACGTCCAAATACTTTCTTTTGAAAAATCGAAAAGGACCATGGAAAAACCAAAAAGGACATTAAAAAAAAACAGAAAAGATTCTCAAGATTGCAAATAAAGCATTTTCATCTCACAACATTGTTTCACTGGTGTAAAAAGCATCCAAACACAAGGGTTCCGTTGTTTAAAAAAGTCCAAACACTCTATTTTTAAAAAAACCGAAAAAGACAATTGAAAAACCGGAAAGAGCCTCAAAATAGCAAATAACGCATTTCTATCATAAACTTTGTTTAACTAATGTAAAATGTGGCAAAAAACAAGGGTTCCTTGGTTTAAACTCGTCCAAACTTTCTATTTTTGGAAAACCGAAAAGGACCATAGAAAAACCGGAAAGGACAATTGAAAAAACCGGAAAGGACCTCAAAATTGCAAATAAAGCATTTCTATCACACAAAAATGTTTCGCTTGTATACAATGCGTCTAAAAACAAGCGTTACCTTGTTTAAACACGTCCAAACACTCTTTTTTTTGGAAAAAACCGAAATGGACATGGGAAAAACCGGAAAGGAAATGGGAAAACCGGAAAGGACCTCAGAATTGCTAATAAAGCATTCCTATCACACCACAATGTTTCACTGGTGTAAATTGCGTCCAAAAACAAGGGATCCCTGGTTTAAACACATCCAAACATTCTATTTTTGGAAAAACCGAAAAGAACCATGGAAAAACCGGAAAGGACATGGGAATAACCGGAAAATACCCCAAATTTGCAAATAAAGCATTTCTATCACACAAAAATGTTTTACTGGTGTAAAATACGTCCAAAAACAAGGGTTCCCTGATTTAAACACGTCCAAACATTCTACTTCATGAAAAACCGAAAAGGACCATGGAAAAACCGGAAAGGACACGGGAAAAACCGGAAAGGACCTCAAAATTGCTAATTAAGCATTTCTATCACGCCAAAATGTTTCACTGGTGTAAAATGCGTCCAAAAACAAGGGTTCCCAGGTTTAAACACGTCCAAACACTCTATTTTTGGGAAAACCGAAAAGGAGCATGGAAAAACCGGAAAGGACATGGGAAAAACCGGAAAGGACCTCAAAATTGCTAATAAAGCATTTCTGTCACACCACAATGTTTCACTGGTGTAAAATGCGTCCAAAAACCAGCGTTCCCTGGTTTAAACACGTCCAAACATTCTTTTTTTTAGAAAAACCGAAACGGACATAGGAAAACCCGGAAAGGACCTCAAATTTGCAGATTAAGCCATGTTATCACACAACAACGTTTCACTGGGTTAAAACACGCCCCTAAACGCCGTTTCACTTGCTGAAACACGTCTAACTACGTTTTTTTTTTTTTTTTTTTTTTTTTATTATTTATATTGAAGAACCGAAAAGGACATGGGGAAACCGAAAAGGACCCCAGATTTGCACGCTTAGTTATCTATTGGCTATTTCATCCCCCAAACAATTTAAAACGATGAAAATCGTGGCTTTTATACGGGTCTAAATTTCCTTAGAAATTTTACATAAATTATTTTGGTGACTCTTCATCATGTTCTTATAAGAAGTTTTGATTCAATCGAAAACATGATTTTAACGGTTCAGGTAAAATTCCATCCGGTCATATCTAGAATAGTAAGAAAGTAGCAGATGGATTCAAACTGAATTTCACAGCAAAATTATCATTTGGTGACATTTCTGTACAGGACGGGTTAATTTTATTATTGATGGGTCAGCGCGAAATAGTAACAACTCCTACATGTTTACAGGCAGTTACATGTGTTTCGGGGTGACCCATTGAAATGTTGTCTGTAGTTAAACCTTTAAACCTTATCAGAGGATGGATTTTAACCCAATCTCACTCATGATATTTTAGTGACCCTTTATGAGATTTTTTGAAGAAATTCTGATATCTTTTATGAAACTGCTCTGGAGTATTGGCCAAATTTCAGGTACGATCACATAGTGTTTCATTGGAAATAGTTGATACAACTTGACTAAGAAGACGTTGTATAAAAGAAAATAGCCCCCTTTCAGTATATTGAAAAAGAAAACTTTCTCAAGTAGATAGCCCCCGTATTTGAAAAACAAACAAAAAAAAAAACAAAAAAAAAAACGAAAAAAAACCTCTTATTTATCTTTATAAGTTGTAAATTCAGGTACATTGAGCGATTAAGGCATCAATCTCCAGTGGTGTTAAAGTAATCTAAACTTAAGTGAAGTCATATGAGGTTTTAGATAGGCAAGTACTTACAAAATGATAACAGTAAATCCCGTACCTTTTTCATTGTATTTTTTGGTGATCTTTCGTGAATGTGTGATGTCCGCCATTCTTAGATAGTCGTCAATACTTAACTTTAGAGTCACAGTCTGCTTAATCAACCCGAAAAAAGGCAACAAATGTGTACAAATTCAATACGGGTTGATTTGGGTAAAGTACTATGCCTCGATTCAATGAGGGACATTCCTGTGTTATCTTCCCTTTGTCCTGTGACCATTAAATCAGAGGTGTGCCAAAATGTACATTGGTCCTTTTACTTCATTACCTTTGTTTTTATCCTTGTTCAGTATGGGGACGTTTCGATTTTTTGTTTGCCTTTTCTAGTTTTACTACAAATACAAATCTCTCGATGATGTTAGTTTATGGTTCAGAAATAACATAGATATGTATTTTCAAGATGAAACGAATTTTCCAGCTCTTAAGTTTGCATTATACAGCTGATCTTAAAACCAGACAGTGCAAAGAAACCTAGGATAAAGTTAAAGTAAAACACTGATAGGGACCAATGTATTTCTGGAGAGTATTCAAGAGAGATAACCCAAGAATGTCCCTCATTGGTTAGAAGAAATGAGGACACTGTAGAGGCCATAGTTTCTTTACAATCAACCTAATTGCTCAGACACGTATGTCTTGTTGACTTTTTGAAAATTTTGAAATAGGGTAACTAGCTGTCAAAAACTAGGTCATGAGGTCAATTCTAAGAAAAATCTCAAAATGCCCAATTTGTTCTCAATTAAACAAACCAAAGGTCAGAATGGTAACAAGCAAAATTGTCATTAAGGCCCATTTTCTGAGATATAAGACAATATGAATCTTTCTCATGACCTCACAAACATTTTCAGCAAGTTTAAAAAAGATTTGAATCAAAATTGTGATCTGTAGAATGGAAACACTGAATTGTTGACGACAGACTGTGCACATTGGACATTCGAGTATGAGAAAAGCTCATAATAAGAACGTCGTGCTCATGTGAACTACAAAGTGTATAGAGGCATTTTATATTATTCCAATGATATATATTTTAAGCCCTGTGACCAGATGGACACTTGCTGTGTGATAAGATAGCTAAGTATGAAATTCTGAGGTCCTTTCCGGTTTTTCCCTTCTCTTTTTCGGTTTTTCCCTGATCCTTTTCGGTTTTTCCCAAAATAGAGTATCTGGACGCGTTTGAACCAGGGAAACCTTGTTTTTGGACGCATTTTATGTGAAACCTTGTTGTGTGGTATGATTGCTTAATATGCAATTCTGACGTCCTTTCAGGTTTTTTATTGTCCTTTCCGTTTCTTCCATGGTCCTTTTTGGTCCTTTTCGGATTTTCCCTAAATGGAGAATTTGGACGCATTTAAAAGAACGGTACACTTGTTTTTTGACGCATTTTACATCAGTGAAACCTTGTTGTGTGATAAGATAGCTTAATATGCAATTTTGAGGTCCTTTCCGGTTTTTCCCATGTCCTTTCCGGTTTTTCCAACAATAAAGTGTTTGGACGTGTTTAAACCAGGGAACCCTTGTTTTTGGACGCATTTTACCCCAGTGAAACATTGTTGTGTAATAGAAATGCTTTATTTGCAATTTTGAGATCCTTTCCGGTCTTTCCCATGTCCTTTCCGTTTTTTCAAAGGAACTTTTTAGTTTTTCCAAAAATTGAATGTTTGGACGTGTTTAAACCAGGGAACACATGTTTTTGACGCAATTTTCACCAGTTAAACATTGTTGTGTGATAGAAATGCTTTATTTGCAATTTTGAGATCCGTTCCGGTTTTTCCCATGTCCTTTTCGGTTTTTCAATGATCCTTTTCGATCCTTTTCGGTTTCTCAAAATAGAGTGTTTGGACGTGTTTAATCAGGGAACCCTTGTGTTTGGACGCATTTTACACCAATGATACATTGTTGAGTGATAGAAATTTTTTTTTGCAATTTTGAGGTCCTTTCCGGTTTTTCCCATGTCCTTTCCGGTTTTTCCAATGTCCTTTTCTGTTTTTCCAAAAATAGAATGTTTGGACGTTTTAATACCAGGGAACACTTGTTTTTGGACGCATTTTACACTATGTAAACATTGTTGTGTGGTAGAAATGCTTTATTTGCAATTTTGAGGTCCTTTCCGGTTTTTCCCATGTCCTTTTCGGTTTTAAAAAAATAGAGTGTTGGGCGTGTTTAAACCACGGAAACCCCTGAATTTGGACGCATTTTACACCAGTGATACATTGTTGTGTGATAGTTATGCTTTATTTGCAATTTTGAGGTCCTTTCCGGTTTTTCCAATGTCCTTTCCGGTTTTTCCATGTCCTTTTTTGTTTTACCATAATAGAATGTTTGGACGTGTTTATACCAGGGAACCCTTGAATTTGGACGCATCGTACACCAGTGATACATTGTTGAGTGATAGAATTTTTTTATTTGCAATTTTGAGGTCCTTTCCGGTTTTTCCCATGTCCTATCAGGTTCTTCCCATGTCCTTTTCTGTTTTTCCAAAAATTGAATGTTTGGACGTGTTTATACCAGGGAACCCTTGTTTTTGGACGCATTTTACACCATGTAAACATTGTTGTGTGATAGAAATGCTTTATTTGCAATTTTGAGGTCCTTTCCTATGTCCTTTTCGGTTTTAAAAAAATAGAGTGTTTGGGCGTGTTTAAACCAGGGAACCCTTGTTTTTGGACGCATTTTACCCCAGTGAAACATTGTTGTGTAATAGAAATGCTTTATTTGCAATTTTGAGATCCTTTCCGGTCTTTCCCATGTCCTTTCCGTTTTTTCAAAGGAACTTTTTAGTTTTTCAAAAAATTGAATGTTTGGACGTGTTTAAACCAGGGAACACTTGTTTTTGACGCAATTTTCACCAGTTTAACATTGTTGTGTGATAGAAATGCTTTATTTGCAATTTTGAGGTCCTTTCCGGTTTTTCCCATGTCCTTTTCGGTTTTTCAATGATCCTTTTCGATCCTTTTCGGTTTCTCAAAATAGAGTGTTTGGACGTGTTTAATCAGGGAACCCTTGTGTTTGGACGCATTTTACACCAGTGATACATTGTTGAGTGATAGAAATTTTTTTTGCAATTTTGAGGTCCTTTCCGGTTTTTCCCATGTCTTTTCCGGTTTTTCCAATGTCCTTTTTCTGTTTTTCCAAAAATAGAATGTTTGGACGTTTTAATACCAGGGAACACTTGTTTTTGGACGCATTTTACCCCAGTGAAACATTGTTGTGTAATAGAAATGCTTTATTTGCAATTTTGAGGTCCTTTCCGGTTTTTCCCATGTCCTTTTCGGTTTTAAAAAAATAGAGTGTTGGGCGTGTTTAAACCACGGAAACCCCTGAATTTGGACGCATTTTACACCAGTGATACATTGTTGTGTGATAGTTATGCTTTATTTACAATTTTGAGGTCCTTTCCGGTTTTTCCAATGTCCTTTCGGGTTTTTCCATGTCCATTTTTGTTTTTCCATAAATAGAATGTTTGGACGTGTTTATACCAGGGAACCCTTGAATTTGGACGCATCGTACACCAGTGATACATTGTTGAGTGATAGAATTTTTTTATTTGCAATTTTGAGGTCCTTTCCGGTTTTTCCCATGTCCTTTCAGGTTTTTCCCATGTCCTTTTCTGTTTTTCAAAAAAATGAATGTTTGGACGTGTTTATACCAGGGAACCCTTGTTTTTGGACGCATTTTACACCATGTAAACATTGTTGTGTGATAGAAATGCTTTATTTGCAATTTTGAGGTCCTTTCCTAAGTCCTTTTCGGTTTTAAAAAAATAGAGTGTTTGGGCGTGTTTAAACCACGGAACTTTGTGTTTGGACGCATTTTACACCAGTGATACATTGTTGTGTGATAGAAATGCTTTATTTGCAATTTTGAGATCCTTTCCGGTTTTTCCCATGTCCTTTCCGTTTTTTCCATGCTCCTTTTCGTTTTTTTTAAACAGGATTTTTGGGACGTGTTTCAACCAGGGAACACTTGTTTTTGGTCGCATTTTACACTTTGTAAACATTGTTGTGTGATAGAAATTCTTTATTTGCAATTTTGAGGTCCTTTCCGGTTTTTTCCATGTCCTTTTCGGTTTCAAAAAAATAGAGTGTTTGGACGTGTTTAATCAGGGAACCCTTGTGTTTGGATGCATTTTACACCAGTGATACATTGATGAGTGATAGAACCGATTTATTTGCAATTTTGAGATCCTTTCCAGTTTTTCCCATGTCCTTTCCGTTTTTTCCATGCCCTTTTTTTGTTTTCTTTTAAAAGGATGTTCGGACGTGTTTTAACCAGGGAATACTTGTTTTTGGACGCATTTTACACCAGGGAAACATTGTTGTTTGATAGAAATGCTTTATTTGCAATTTTGGGGTCCTTTCCGGTTTTTCCCATGACCTTTTCGGTTTTTCCCTTGTCCTTTTCGGTTTTTCCAAAAATAGAGTGTTTGGACGTGTTTAAACCAGAGAAAGCTTGGTTTTGGACGCATTTTACACCATTGAAACATTGTTGTGTGATAGTAAGGCTTTATTTGCAATTTTGAGATCCTTTCCGGTCTTTCCCATGTCCTTTCCGGTTTTTCCATGGTCCGTTTCGGTTTTAAAAAAAATAGAGTGTTTGGGCGTATTTAAACCACGGAACTTTGTGTTTGGACGCATTTTACACCAGTGATACATTGGTGAGTGATAACAATGCTTTATTTGCAGTTTTGAGATCCTTTCCGGTTTTTCCCATGTCCTTTCCGGTTTTTCGATGCTCCTTTTCGTTTTTTTTAAAAGGATGTTCGGACGTGTTTAAACCAGGGAACACTTGTTTTTGGACGCATTTTACACAAGGGAAACATTGTTGTGTGATAGAAATGCTTTATTTGCAATTTTGGGGTCCTTTCCGTTTTTTCCCATGTCCTTTTCGGTTTTTCCCTTGTCCTTTTCGGTTTTCCAAAAATAGAGTGTTTGGACGTGTTTAAACCAGAGAACGCTTGTTTTTGGACGCATATTACACCATTGAAACATTGTTGTGTGATAGTAATGCTTTATTTGCAATTTTGAGATCCTTTCCGGTCTTTCCCATGTCCTTTCTGGTTTTTCCATGGTCCGTTTCGGTTTTAAAAAAAATAGAGTGTTTGGGCGTGTTTAAACCACGGAACTTTGTGTTTGGACGCATTTTACACTTGTGATACATTGGTGAGTGATAACAATGCTTTTTTTGCAGTTTTTAGATCCTTTCAGGTTTTTCCCATGTCCTTTCCGGTTTTTCCATGCTCCTTTTCGTTTTTATTTAAACGGGATTTTTGGGACGTGTTTAAACCAGGGAACACTTGTTTTTGGACGCAATTTACACCAGGGAAACATTGTTGTGTGATAGAAATGCTTTATTTGCAATTTTGGGGTTCCTTTCCGGTTTTTTCCATGTCCTTTTCGGTTTTTCCCTTGTCCTTTTCGGTTTTCCAAAAATAGAGTGTTTGGATGTGTTTAAACCAGAGAACGCTTGTTTTTGGACGCATTTTACACCATTGAAACATTGTTGTGTGATAGTAATGCTTTATTTGCAATTTTGAGATCCTTTCCGGTCTTTCCCATGTCCTTTCCGGTTTTTCCATGGTCCTTTTCGGTTTTTCCAAAAATAGAGTGTTTGGACGCATTTTACACCAGGGAAACATTGTTGTGTGATAGAAAAGCTTTATTTGCAATTTTGAGATCCTTTCCGGTTTTTCCCATGTCCTTTCCGGTTTTTCCATGGTCCTTTTCAGTTTTTCCAAAAATAGAGTGTTTGGACGTGTTTATACCAGGGAACCTTGTTTTTTGACGCATTTTACACCAGTCCAACATTGTTGTGTGATTGAAATGTCTTATTTGCAATTTTGAGATCCTTTCCGTTTTTCAAATGTCCTTTTCGGGGTTTCCATGGTCCTTTTCGGGTTTTCCAAAAAATAGAATGTTTGGGGTGTTTATACCAGGGAACCCTTGTTTTTGGACGCATGTTACACCAGCGAAACATTGTTGTGTGATAGAAATGCTTTAATGGCAATTTATAGGTTCTTTTCGGTTTTCCCATGTCCTTTCCGGTTTTTCCATGTCCTTTTCGGTTTTTCCAAATATAGAGTGTTTGGACGTGTTTAAACCAGGGAACCCTTGTTTTTGGACGTATTTTACAGCAGTGAAACATTGTTGTGTGATAGAAATGCTTTTTTTTTTTGCAATTTTGAGGTCCTTTCCGGTTTTCCCATGTCCTTTTCGGTTTTTCCCTGGTCCTTTTTTTGGTCCCTTTCGGTTTTCAGAAAAAGGTATATTTGGATGCGTTTAAACAATAAACCTTGCTTTTAGACGCAATTTCAACCAGAAAAACGGTCTTGTGTCTTGAAATAACTATTATATCCAATCATGAGATCCTTTTTGGTTTATTCTATGTGCTTTACAGTTTGTCGGACAATGGAGTTTTTGAGTCATTCAATTGCTCGGCATCATGATTTGTGTAAAAAAAAAAATGTAAAATGCGATTATGGGGTTCTTTCCGGTCCTTTTCAGTTTTTCCATTGTCCTTTCCGGTCCTTTCCGGTTTTTCCTATGTACATACATTTTGTCCGACAATGGAGTTTTTGGGTGCAATCAACTGCTGGAAATTATTATTTGTGTCATAAATAAAGGCAAAATGCGATTATGGGGTCCTTTCCGGTCCTTTTCGGTTTTTCCATTGTCCTTTCCGGTTTTTCCTATGTACTTACAGTTTGTCCGACAATGGAGTTTTTGGGTGCAGTCAATTGCTGGGAAACATTATTTGTGTCATAAATAAAGGCAAAATGTGATTATGGGGTCCTTTCCGGTCCTTTTCGGTTTTTCAATTGTCCTTTCCGGTCCTTTTCGGTCCTTTTTGGTCCTTTCCGGTCCTTTTTGGTCCTTGCCGGTCCTTTTTGGTCCTTTCCGGTTTTTCCATCCACCCCATGATACGGATACCCGGTAACGCCCGGGACATGCTTTCTTATACATCGTTTAAATTCGATTGAATATCGAATAGCTATCACGACTCTCATTGTTTTAATATTCTGATTCTGTCAGTTTTCAGACAATTAAGATAGTCATAGATATATACCGAAGCATATTCCGAAGGGTTGCCGGACTTTAACAAGCTCATCATTTTCACTTTGTTTACATTGGAGATATGAGCAAAACATCAACATGTTCATCTGTAAAATCATGCCACGTGTTTCTTTTATTAAATGAGTTCATAATGCACCTAATAGGTATGCTTTTTATTCATTAAAATGGTATTAATATAAAAAAGAACCTGAATTTATAGACAGAGTGAAATTTGACATTCAAGTTAACTAGAAAAGAAGTTATGGGTAAGATTTCGGTTACTCTTTGAAGATGTCAGGTCTGACCTTATCCCTATAGTGTTTTTCAAAATTTTGGACTTGTCCAAACTGAAAGGAGTTGCAGATGACATTACAAAATTATTAATTCAAAAAGTATCCATCCCGTACAGTTGAAAATATTGTGGGAAAAGAAGAAAATGCTTGTTACAGGCAATTTCATCTTTTTCCATAATGTTTTCTCAAGTATAATATGTGTTGTCAGTTTCAAACTTCCTTCACAGGTAAAGAAAATGGCAGATGATGTAGCAGTAAGGAAGCAGCCTCTACCTCCAATTGGTCATCAACCAAGTGAGCCAGATCAAGTGTCGTATGTTGACAGCGATACACATGCAGGAGGTTACTGTTGTTGTATTCATGGCTGGGGTTCTGGGCCAGATCCACGCTGGTATTACCCTTGGGATAAAGGCGTTTACAGACTTTTAGGTGTCTGCTGCATGTGGTACTGTGCATGCACTTTCGCTCCTTGCTTGTTGTGTAAGAAAGAATATCGGGATATTGTGTGTTGTTCAGACCAGTGTGGTGGCAATAAAGTGGAAGATGATGGTAAAGATGATGAAATTGCAGATATATGAAGAACTTTGTCTCTTTTAGTCTAGTCACCAGAACTATAGGACATTGATTGAGTGTTCTTCTTTTATTACATCTATCTAACAAGTCATTCTAAAAGTTGTAGAATAAGGCTTTTAGAACGAAGACTTCAACAGAAGTAATATTAATGGATATGATATTTATGCCATTGCCTTTTAAACAGATTGTTTTCCCATAAACACCCTATAATAACTTGATAGTACCTACAAGAGTTGGGGGAAACATTGACCTACAGTACAGTCAACACTATATAAACTAAACCCATTCCCACGCAACAAAATTGTAGACTGGTCCATATTGAAAAGACTTGCCGAGCAATTTCCTCATTTGCCACAATGTTTTCTTGATTCTTTTTCTTGAGGGAGCGTCAAAAAGCGTCATTGTATTGGAATGGGTTAAGAAAATGTTGAGATAACCGAAGATTGAGGGAAAAAAATTAATGGTCAAACTGAAGTTTTTTACAGAAGAAGGGTGGGGGTTTGGGTGTATTAGCCCACTCCCACTTGATCCCTCCTTTTACTCCTCTCAAGAAAAAGCTCTAGAAATCATTGTGGAAAATGAAGAAATTGCTAGTATCCAGCTATTTCTTCATTATCCACAATATTTTCTATCGAAAAAGACGAACAAATTTAAAATTACATCAACTTGAAATTGTCGTCTGCAGTTTCTTTCAATTTGGACCAATCTAAAATTTTGCTGTTTGGGAATGGGTTAAACAGTACAAACATCTCCACCATCACTGCATGTACTCATCAGAGTTAGCCTTTTTTACATGGCAATAAGATAATTTGACAGTGACATGCTGTAATTCTATTTTTTCAAACCTCAGACAAATATTGATGAAAAATTTAACCCAATAAGAGTAAAAAAAATAGTTAACCAAACTGCTGAGCCCAAAATATTTCTGTCTTGGAAGGAGGTTTAGACAAAGATTATCCTGCAAAAATGTACAGTCTGATCATAGTCTACACCACCTTTTTGTTCCAAATATGTAAAAGTTTTTTATAGAATTGATTTTCAAAATAAAAAAACAACATTAATCCACAATAAGTACTCCCAGTGCTTTCAGTTCTTTGATTTAACCCTTTCCCACACAATGACACTTTTAAATGCCCCTTTATATGAAAACTTTGGAAAACATTGTGGAGTATGAAGAAATTGCTTGTCACAAGCAATTAATTCATTTTTCAAAATGTTTTTTACCCTAAAAGACAAATATTTTGAAGATTTCATCAACTTAAAGTTGTCGTCTGCAACTTCTTTGAATTTGGACTGGTCTAAAATTTTATTGTGTGGGAATGGGTTAATTGAAGCTCTGAAATAGGGTTTTCAAGCATGACAAGTGTAAGTACTGATTATGATTGCCTTATCAAAATGTATTTACTAGTCATATTGTCTGCTTAACAGGAAAATTTCGACATGAAAATTGAAATTCTAGTTGAAAGGTATCAAGTTTGGACTTGGATATGACTTCAACTTTTCCGGAAATTCGAGATAACGAGTGTCGAAATAATACGCAATAAGTTCATTGTAAAAGTGATAATCCTGTAGCAAAATTATCAAATATCACCCGGCATGTGCAAATCACTACACATAGCATTATGGTAAAAACAAAATTTTAGACTGGTCCAAATTCAAAGGAGTTGCAGACGACAATTTAAAGTTGATGAAATTTTGGTTTTTCAACTTTCTGGGAAGAAACCATAGTGGAAAATAAAGATATTGCTTGTAACAAGCTATTTCTTTATTTTCCACAGTGTTTTCCCAACTGTTTTTCTTGAGGGGCATTCAAAGGTGTCACTGCGTGGGAATGGGTTAACCAAGTTTAACCAATTCATACACAACAAAATCTTAGACTTGTCCAAATTGAAGGAAGTTGGGGAAGTTGTTGACAACAATTTTAAGTTGGTAAAAGTTAATTTTTTTCTTAAAAAATAGCATGATAATGTTTGGAGCATCTTCAGATATTTAGTTAGCAAAATGAACCAAAATGAGACAAAATCAATCAAAACATTGAATCAATTGTTGCATTAATTCAAATTAATTTCAGTGAAATTATCAAGTGAACATGCACCAAGAAACCTTGATAATTTATAAGTCTGTCAGGTAGCATTTACCCTTACCTGTTTTGCACAATTTTAGACCTGTCCAAATTCAAACCTTGACAAAGGTTTTGCAGACGAAAATTCAAAGTGGATTTGATTTGAAAAATAACAATTCAGTAAGGTAGAAAATATTGTGGAGAAAGAAGAAATTTCTTGTTACAAACAATTTCTTCTTTTTCTACAATGTTTTCTCAATTCCAACAGGAAAGGACTAAAGGGAAAGGGTTACATGTTATACATATGAAGATTCTATTTTCATATCTGCAGACAGAAGCTTCTGTCTCTTAATATGAACTTAGAAGAAAATAGCTTTTTCTGCTTTTTGAAACTGCATTTATCACATAACCCATTAAAACACTATCCAGGATTTATTGATTAAATGGAGTTTAATGCCACTTTTAACAGCATTTCAGTCATATCGCTTGGGCTGGAGCACCTAACAATGGATTCTTGGTATTTCTCACACCAGTACTACCATTACATCCTTTCCTAGCCTCCAGCTGCTATCCCACTTAGGTTTACGATTATCTACCCATTGGTGAGAGACGAATGTCGGAAAGGATATGTGCCGCCACTGGGGATCGAACCCATAACATCCAATTATTGAAGATTAGGAGTCTGATGCGCTACCTACTGCGCTATGACGGCGACCTCCAGGATTTATACCTCTGACAAATTTCATTCAGGAAAACAATGTTAGAGAAGAAGCAATTTCTTGTGACAAGCAATCCTTTCTTTTCTCACATTTTTTTTCACTCCATAAGACACTAATTGTTCAATTTGAGCGCACAATATAATGTCACCACCCCTTTTAATTTGAACCAGTCTAAAATTTTCTTGTTTGGTCGATGTCTATGCAATAGTTTAAGATGTTTGTAAGATGCGTACAAGAAGTTCTTTTTACTTTTCTATATTTGTACTTTTCTACATTTTGTATTATTTCTAAATGGACTTCTTTATCAAGATAGTTTTGGTTTTGTTTCTGTACAAGATTGTGTATTCTTTAAATGCCTTTACAAGAGACCTTGTATTCGTTAAATTCCTTTATAAGACTATGTATTTATTTCGCTGCCTTGATAAGAATTTATATTCATCATTGCATTTATGAAAATTGTGAATTTATTTATTTTTTTGCCTTAACCCTTTCCTTTTTGATCCCTGGCTTTTACGTCCTTGTGATTTTATAATTGAGAAAACCTTGTAGAAAAAGATTAAATTGCTTGTAACAATTGCTTGTAACAATCTGCCCTACTGAATGGTTCATATTAATACCACTTTAAATTTTCATCTGCAAAGACCTTTGAATTTGGACAGGTCTAAAATTATGCAAAACAGGAAAGGATTAATTAGACTCTGAATTGATTTTTATGCCTATATAAGAATGTATATTCATTTTGTTACCTTTACAATATATTCAATTTGCTGGCTTTATAAGATTACAAATTTATCTATTGCCTTTGTAAAACTATAAAATCATTCTGTTGTTTTTATATTTAACTCATCAGATTAACTATCAAAGTTCAAACACCTAGTGGTTAATCGATACAGAAAAATAGCTGCAAAAGGAAAACCTTGAAACACGCAATTAATCCTTTTACCACAATGCCGTATATGTATGGTAAGGAAAGAATTTGCCTTAGAACACTTTAACAGATTCCTAATCCACAAATAGATGGATTTCTGGTCCTATTGACGAACTCTGCTTGCAACACTTACTGACTCTGAAAGGAAATTCTAATTATTTTGCAAATTCTAAGGCCAGTAACATATAACAAAAAGAATACAGGTTGGCTGAGGACCTAAACGTAATAACGGCAGCTTAAATAAGCTGCAGATTTGACGTTTAAGTTGCCAAACCAATAAAAATGTCTGAGTTAAAAAATCAGCTCCAGTCTAATTGGATCATTTGAATGGTTGATCAATTCTTTGATAATAGAAGCTGAGGTCATTGACTTATACTGTTTTTCATTCTTACCCATAGATTATTTAGATTTCTAAAGTATAAAATCCCAGGGACTTAAAAAAAACAGGGGTTGCACAGGAGAGGTTTAATATTTTGCTCCATGAATATGTTTATCTTTTATGGAAAATTTAGATAATAAGATATCGTTACAATATATACATGCTATTTTGACATAAAAAAGAAGTTGAATCAAAGTCAGTTTTTGAAACTTTATTTTATCCATCCAAAGCAGTATTACAGCACTACTGTACCTAATATAGAGCGACATTTGATGTCAAATCTATTTACAAACATACATTGAGAGTATGCAAGACTGAATAAGCAGAGTTACAATCTACAGTAAACTCTGTTTATAACAATACAGAGAAAACCAGAGGAAATGTTTTTAAATATCAAAACAAGAGTGCCATAGTCACAATAAACGCCGCCACTTTGCTGCTGTTTCACAAAAATAATTGTAGACACTACTTATTTTGACAGAACCAAATTCAAAACATTTGCAGATAACCTTTTTAAATCGTCAAGTTCAAACTGTTTGTTATGATTGATTGATTGAATGGGCCGAGAGACTGAGTGTCAAGGGGCATAACTCTTGCAAAAATCAATGAACCATAACAACCTTGATCCATGTACACCTACAAATTATGGTGATGACATTGACCAAGTTTCATTTAAATCAAGACAAAAAGTTAGGAAGAGTTGCGTTCACAAGGCTGCAATTTCAATAAGCCCCAGAGACCAAGATTTAAGGGGGAATAATTCAGGGAAAAATTAATGAACCATAAAATCCTTACTTCATGCACATCTACCAATTTAGGTTATGATATCCACCAAGTTTCATTTAGATCCAGCTAGAAACTTAGGAGGAGTTGCATTCACAAGGCTGCAATTTCAATAAGCCCAAGAGACTAAGTTTTAAGGGGGCATTACTGAGGCAAATTCAATGAACCATAAAATCCTTATTTCATGCACATCTACCAATTAAGGTGATAACATTGACCAAGTTTCATTTAGATCTAGCCAGAAACTTAGGAGGAGTTGCATTCACAAGGCTGCAATTTCAATAAGCCCCATAGACTAAGTTTTAAAGGGGGCATATTTGAGTCAAAAATCAATTAACCATAAAATCCTTTCTTCATGCATATCTACCAATTAAGGTGATTACATCAACCAAGTTGCATTTAGATCCAGCCAGAAACTTAGGAATTGGTGTTCACAAAGCTGCAATTTCAATAGGCACAAGAGACTAAGTTTTAAGGGGGCATAACTGAGGCAAAAATCAATGAACCATAAAATCCTTACTTCATGCACATCTACCAATTAAGGTGATAACATTGACCAAGTTTCAAAAAGATCCATCCAGAAACTTAGGAGGAGTTGCATTCACATGGCTGCAATTTCAATAAGCCCCAGAGACTAAGTTTACAATTAGGAGGAGTTGAGCTCACGAGAAAAGTGGATGTACATAGTAAGGATGGACAGAAGGAGAAGAAGATGCCAATATATGACCGCCTCCGGCGGCGTATAAAAACTAGATATTGTCCGCCTCCGGCGGCCTAAAGCCCCCCAACAGCGCTTGTCCATATAAAAGTGCTATCCGCCAAAGGGCCATTAAAAAAACTGACTTTTAAATTAAAGGGCCATAACTCAGTCAAAAATCAATGGACTTTAACCAAAAGTAGTTATGCACATTTCTGACTTATACTCAGTCTTTCAGTGAAATTTGAATCAAATCAGTCCACTGGTAGCTGAGAAATTGAGCAGACACGTTTTTTCACCAAAGGGCCATAACTCCATCAAATCAATGGACCATAACCAAAATGGAATATGCACATCTCTGCTTGATACTGATTAAGTTTGGTTTAGCGCCACTTTTAACAGTATTTCAGTCATATTGCTCCTAATGTGGATTTCTGGTATGTCTTGCACCAGTACTACCAATACATTCTTTCTTAGCCACCAGCTACTCATCCCACTAGCTTTAAGATTATCCACCGATTTGGTGGGAGACAAACGCAACTGGGGATTGAACCAGGGACCACATGACTAGCAGTCCTATGCGCTATGGCTGCAATCCATATCCATGCCAGGCAGGTTTTAGACTGGTTCAAACTGAAAATCTTGCACATAACAATTTCAAGTCGATCAAATTTTAAAGATCTTTGTCTTTAGGGGCAATAATGAAAAAGTTACTTTTAACAAGCAATTTCTTCATTTTTCACAATGTTTTCTGAAGCTTCTTTCTGTCAAAAAGTGGAATTGTGTGGTAATGGGTTTAGCCACCCCTTCATTAAAGAACAAACACCAAGGTTCCCTTACAGAAGAGTTTTGGCATCTTTTCAGGTCTAACCAATTGTTCCTCTATCTATGATTTATTAAAAATTATGCTTTTCAGAAATCATCTAGTCTCTTTCTTCTTCCAAATGTCTGATTTGTTGATCATTCCCTTTAGTCAACTCATTGCCAGGTGAGAAAATTTGAGATCAGTCCAAATTCATAGAAGTTGCAAAATATATTTTTTAGTTTGTGTTATCTTAAATATCTTGTTTTGTTGGGTAGGAATCATAGAGGGAAATGAAGAAATTGCTTGCAACAAGCAATTTCTTCATTTTCAACAATGTTTAACAAAGGAGGGAAAAAAAGCTGAATTGTGTGAAAACAGTTAATTAATGACAAATAATGAAGAAAAAATCTATAAATAATCAAAATCAAAAAA
Organism: Fragum fragum; assembly: GCA_946902895.1. Taxonomy (NCBI): domain Eukaryota; kingdom Metazoa; phylum Mollusca; class Bivalvia; order Cardiida; family Cardiidae; genus Fragum; species Fragum fragum. Next base: position 45,936,229 of record OX336375.1, read on the forward strand.
AATTTGACAGACATTGTAAAACAGACATCAATGTAAGAAAGTATTCTGAATGTATTGGATGGCAATTGAATGATAGTTGACAACGCCCACTGACTCAAACAGGAAATTCAACTTTGATATAAAATAGTGAACTAACTGCCATAACTACATCTTGAATAGGCTGTAAATACATAGTATCAAATCACTAAACCAACAAAAATACTGAACATAAATGATGGAGTTCAAAGTTTGCTAACAATATCATAATTAATCTGGAAGGCACAATAATAAATCAGCACAATGATCATCACTTTTAAAGATTGTAAGTTCAGCTTGTCCTAAATGCATTCCCACTCTACAAAAATTTAGACTGGTCTGTATTCAAAGAAGTTACAGACAACAATTTTTGTTGATGAAATTTTAATTTTTTTGTCTTTCTGGGAGGAAAACGTGGATAATGAAGAAATTGTTTGTAACAAGCGATATCTTCATTTTCCACTTTGTTTACTCAAGCTTTATTCTTGAGAGGCATAAAAAAGTGGGATTGTGTGTGAATGGGTTATTGCAGTGGCAGTGTTATGCACAATTTTGATAACAGGCCAACATCGACATTTCTTGAATTTTACATTGTATCATTCGGTAACCCTTTGAATCACTAGTGGAAATGAATAATGTAGAAAATTCCTCTTAGCACCACCTAAAAGGTAATGTTCAGTGATCCTGAAATGTTACAATGTCATAGAGGGAATTTTGACATGCGCCAACTTTAAAATCATGCATTAGGCTGTTTCTGCCTTAACCCTTGTCATGCTGAACCCGGAATATTCCGGTTTTGGCAGAAGGTGTAGATTAAGATCAGACTACACTTATGTGCAGGCTGATCTTAGTCTACACCTCCTGCTCATACTTTTCCTCCCCGAGTTGTTTTTTAGGTTGATTTCTAAAAGAAATATTGATTTTTGAACAAGTTCTATCAGTGCTTTCAGTCCTTTGATTTGACAGCAATTCAGTAAGGTAATTTATACAGCATGACAAGGGTTAATAAAATCAAAGAACCTGCTTGATCCATTACCACCAAAGACAAACTTATTTTCAACTAAGATTAATGAGCTTTTTTTTTATTCTGCATTATAAGCATACATAACAAAGGTATATTTACAAAACATCAGTTTTCAACATAAACAATATTCTTCACAATCAAGAAGACTGAAGTTTCCTTAGCACTGCTTTGGTAGACTCGATTTCCTTACTGGGAGCACACAGAATAATATTTTAGTTAAAGAGAGTATTACACCAATGTAATTTGTAGAGTTTTCAGTTTCATTTTGTTTTATTCACAACTTCTTGATTAACAGTTAGCTACAGTGCACTCTTAGCAATGCAAAACTGGTCTGGCTTTTATTAATCCTTGACATACATGCTGAATATAATCCTGTCTAGAATTGCACTAAAATCAAAGCTCTGAAATCACCAGAAGCACTAGTTGTAGGTAAATAACTCTTCTGAAGACTGATTTTGACTTTAAAGGGTAAAGCAGGTTGTGTAGACTAAGATCAGACTGCACATATGATCTTTCTACACCTCCTGCCTAAACAGGAATATTCCAGGTTCAGCATGACAATGGTTATTTTCCAACTTTTTAAACAAACTAAGACATGACCACACATTTCTGCATTGTAAATATGCTTTAGAAAATTAGCTATAGGAAACAGTGTCAGGAAAGAATAAATTGCTTGTAACAACAATTTCTTCTTTCTTACAACATTTTCTACCCTTAGCACATGTTATTCAATTCAAACATGTTTTTATTTGTTGTCACCAACATTTTCACATTTCCTTCAAAACTGTTACTGTCTGAATTAAGAGAATTACCAGAGACAAAAAAAACTTTCCCTCACTTGACTCGAATGATTTCTATCTTAATACACTTGCTCTTTCAAACTGACTAGGTAATCTGATTTCACATTGTGTTAATGTCAAAATCATCCAAAGAGAAGCCCTGTTGTTGTTGTAGAGACATCTGGTTCCCCATTCCTGCCGGACCCTGGCCTGGCATACCTTGTTGCCCACTTCCCATCATTCCCTGTGGCTGTCCTTGACCCTGCATCATCATCTGTTGTCTTTGCTGAAGTTAGAAATTGAATATGTTGAAGATAAACTCTTCATTAATCTTTCAAGTAGATTATCAAGATTTCTTGGTGGATTAGCACTTGATAATTTCACCACAAATGATAAACTCATTGTTTTGCAGATATAACCCAACTTCTGTTCAATTCAAGCTACTGAACATCATCCAAGCAAGATCCAAGACACTGATGTCATCACAAGTGAAACAAGAGGACCATGAATGTCCTATATTGCTCCCCTGAGTATGATGGCTCAAAGCTTTATGATATATACAAAATATCAAAGCCCTACACCAACTCATTTCTTCTCCTTTAATCCTTTATATATTAAAGATCCCACCACTTATTTCAAGGGTACTGTAATTCTTTAAAATATTTTGGTAGAGGGTAAATCATCTTGTTGTTCCAAGGGTGGCGAACTTTCTACTTATCTAACCTTTAGCATATTGAATAGAGAGTTTCCTTACGAGTGTTGTCACAGAAAGGAAGATGAGATTGGCTAATCAGTAGAGTTTTAAGAACCAGGGTTAAAGGGGCGGAGTCTCGGAATACAGTCCACCTTGTCCACAGGCCCCGGAGCTGTAATTGTCTACCAGTTGTGCATAGTTGCACATTTTACCCTTTCAGTCATTTGAAACAACCCACCTTTGGAAACGATTCACGCAAAACATATCATTATTGAGTAATATATTTGTCTATTAAAAATTGATAAAACTAGTAGAACATTGATTGAAGAAATTATAACTCTGATTTATTAGTTTGCTAGATAAGAAATATTGTGAATAAGAAAAATTTCATCTCATATATAAGACATACTTAAAACGTTTTGTTATCTAAACATAATAAAGCGATGAATCAGAGTCGCACATTTATTATTTAAATATCACTAGAGATTTTGAAAAAAATGTATTTTACGTTTTAATTTCGAAGTGTAATGAACCCCTTCAGACGGTTCACCAGAAACCATAAATATACAGACATTCGAATTTTACTTGAAACAGAGCAAAATATAGTTTCTACTAAATGATTTCCATTTCTTCTGTAGATTTCAATTATACAAAATTATCAAACTTTTAATCTTTTGGATTTGAGATGAGAAACAAATTTCTTATGCACAGGAACTAAACCTATTTTTATCAGAGCTGTTTTTTCTATGTACTCTCATGGCACTAATTATCATTATATCAACATTGAATATATGACATGTATATCCATGCACTACCATTTTTCATAGCATGGTGATTTAATCCAGTACCAGATGGCTAAATTTTAGACTGGTCAAAATTGAAAGAAGTTGCAGACGACAATTTAAAGCTTAGGAAATTTTGTATTTTTTCAACAGTCTGGGTAAAAACATTGTGGAAAATGAAGGAATTGCTTATCACAAGCAATTTCTTCATTTTCCACAATGTTTTCCCAAGCTTTTTTCCTTGGGGGTGTCTAAAGGCGTCATTGAGAGGGAATGGGTTAAATGTTTGTATTTTTACTAATGAGCTTGTAATTGCTTCATGTCTAATAAAGTATCTGTACCATATCAAACCTATGTTATCATACTTTATGTATTCTCGTAAACACTCATATGTAACCAATGCTTAATTCTATTGTTTCATAAATCGATTGAATGGACCATTGTTTCAAATAGTTTAAATTTCTACAAAATTGCAAACACGAAAATCTCTCTCTCTCTGTCTATCTCTTTATCTACTGGTATCTATCTATCTATCTTTCTCTTACTTTCAATGATTTCATAAGGGCTATATCAAGTGGTGCTGTTTATTGTTTTAAAAAAATTTGGTACATAAAATACACAGTTCATGCCATTGCCTTAACCCTTTCCTGGTTATTGAAATTTTAGACTGGTCCAAATTAAAAGAGGATGCAGACGACAATAAAAATTGGATGTAATTCCAAATAAAACCACCCTATAGGGTAGAAAACACTGTTATTATAAGCAATTTCTCTTTTTTCCACAATGTTTTCTCACGTATAAAATCACAGTGGCATAAAATCCCGGGTTTATCCAGGAAAGGGTTAAAATACATCTATCAATATATCAAAGTCTTAAAAAGATTTTTTTTTTCAAGTTACCAAAAAGAAAGGATTTCCTTTCTATTAAAATCTGTTTGTCAAATTTCATACAGAAGTTTTTGCAATCAAACTTATAGTATATACGACCACCGATATCAGATTATGTAATTGCAATAGGCAAAGGGGTTAGGCGGTCTAGCATCTAGCAACATGACCAGGCGGATTGAGTTTTACCTAAGCCGTATATAAGAACCCTTCTGATTGGCAATCACAGATATCGCATTTGACCTTTTGATTGGTTGGTTAAAAATAAATCATACAAAAAATACCTATTCATTAGGTGAAGGGATATTAGAGAAAAAGATGATCTCGTTATCCCTTCTCCTCAGGATGAGGGTCAATAGGCATTGAAACATACCAAATATCAAAGCTTCAGGCATAATGTTTTAGGAGGAGAAGATTTTTAAAGATATCCTTTTTTCATTTCAAAAATCAGGAAATGCACAGAAAAGAGCTTATTTTCTAAGTACAGTAATTATGTTTAGTATTTTGAAAGAGCATGACTCAAGGATTATTTCTTGAAGTTTGGTTGAAATCCCATGGTTAGTTTAGGAGAAGTTTGAATAGGCAGACAGATTGACAGACAGACAGCCATTGACTGATCACAATAGCTCACCCAGCACACTTTGTGCTCAGGTGAGCTGAAAACATCGTGGCCAAAGGAGAAATGGCTTGTAACAAGCAATTTCTCCTTTTTCCACAACATTTTCTCTAATCAAGGATAGCTACATTGCTTTCACTATATAATGTTGTATGCTACCCCTTTGAATTTGGGCAAGCCAACAGTAAAGGGTTAAAAGGTTGTCTGCATCGTCTTTCAATCAGGATCAGTTTAAAAATGTGGTCGTCAGATAATGGGTTACAGAGTGATTTTGTAACATGCATGGGTAACTTTTAGCAATTGAAACAGCCATAACTGATACATGTCCAAGAAAACTTATACCTGGTTCAAAAGCAAGTGTCGTAACTGTTGTTGTTGTTGTTGCTGCTGTTGTTGTTGTTGCATCTGTAGCTGCTGACGCTGCTGCTGTTGCTGCATTTGTTGTTGTTGTACTGAAAATTGAATGAAGAGTTATTATTCTGTGTTGATTACAAGAGCAGTTACTCTGTGAAAATCAGCCCTGCAGTGGGAAAATTTTACTTTATATTGACCTTAAATCTTAGTCAAGGGGTTATTTACATCCATGAATACTTTTCAAGCTTTATGTGAATAGAATCTGTTGAATTCTAAGTGTACAATAATGTACTTGTATTCATTATTCAAAATTCTCATTAGATACAGTAAGTCATTTTTTTCATTTTTTTTTTTTTCAAATTGATTAACTGTTAATCCATTGCCAGATGACAAAATTTTAGACTAGTCCAAATTGAAAGAAACAGCAGACAATAATTTCTTGTTAGTGAAATTACAAACACCTTTGCCTTTTAAAGTAGAAAACATTATGGGCATTGAAAAAATTGTTTGTTAATGGATATTCTCAGATTTTTGAGGATCATTACCCGGCTCTTTGAATCAAACACAAGCCCTGCTCATTTTTGAAATGGTAATTCTGGTTGACCTATGCTGCAGTCAATTTTTTTTTAAATATTTGTTTCATGCAAATATACAGAATGGCCCCTTTTCCTTTATCCCTTTCCTGTTTTTTGAAATTTTAGATTGGTCCAAAATGAAATATGTTGCAGACAACAATGAAAATGGGATGCAATTTGAAATGAAACCATCCTATGTGGTAGAAAACTTTGTGGGAAAAGGAGAAATTGCTTGTTTCAAGCAATTTCTCCTATTTCCATGATGTTTTCTCAAGTATAAAAATCACAGGGACGTAAAATCCCGGGAAAGGATTATTTCAACCTCATTGAAGTAGAAAGGGCTGATTGAAAGACACAATAAAAATCCTTATATTGTTATCATTTTGATTCAAAAGACATAGGCTAACCAATTTCCACATGAGAAAAATTTAGACTGGTCCAAATTGAAAGAAGATGCAGATGACAATTTTACGTTGATGAAATTAAGAAATTATTTGTCATTTGGGGTAGAAAACACTGTGGACATTGAAGAAATTCCTTGAATCAAGCAATTTTTTCAAAGTCCAAAATATTTTCCAAAGCTTTTTTTTGAGGGACGTAAAAGGAGGGATCGTGTGGGAATTGGTTAAAATGTAAGATGACTCGCATCAAAATTAACCTACTACCAATAAATGCTGCATTTTGATGCCTAGTTATATCACCAATCTAAGTAAAACGCTTATATAAATGTTAGAGATCAAGATTGCGCTTAAAGTTTAAATGAAAGATTTGACAAACCAATCATTTTTTTATGACAATGGGGATGTCGATACAACCTGAGACTCTGGAAAAAGAATTGATTGATTGAATGGTGTTAAACACCCCTTTTAACAGTATTTCAGTCATATTGCGACGGCTGGAGCACCTAACAATGGATTCCTGATATTTCTCACACCAGTACTACCACTACATCCTTTCCTAGCCTCCAGCTACTATCCCACTTAGGTTTACGATTATCCACCCATTGGTGAGAGACAAATGTGGGAAAGAATATGTGCCGCCGCCAGGGATCGAACCCATGACAACCCATGACTGGACAAAGAAGTCCACAGCCACAAGACCAAATCTGTGCCAACAACTGTAAAATATTATTGCTTAGTAAAGGAAGTTAGAGGATATTTTGAGAATCAATAGTTTAAAGATATTAAGAGGAGAGGATTTTTATGAGAAAGTAGATCCCCATGCAATGCATGCATTGTCACCTAGTATATTACCAGTATATATGTAGATTTAACCCATTACCACATGAGTAAATATTAGAGTTGTCCAAATTGAAAGAAGTTGCAGACGACAACTTCAAATTGATGTAATTTCAAAAATCTTTGTCTTTTGGAGAAGAAAACATTGTGGATAATGAAGAAATTGCTTGTTACAAGCAATTTCTTCATGTTACAAAAAGTCTTCCAACACCTTTTTCATGAGGGGGCGTCAAAAAGCGTCACTGTGTGGGAATGGGTTAAATAACCCATTACTAGACAACAAAATTGTAGACCGGTGTGAAACAAGTTGCAGACAACATTTCAAAGCATGTTGAAATGAAAAAATATTTGCAATACAAGGTAGAAAACATTGTGAGAATTTGAGAAATTGCTTGTTGTGAGCTATAAAACTTTTCCCACAAAGTTTTCTATAAACTTATTTATTCAGCACATCAAATAGCAGGACTGTGATTGATTGACTGAATGCGGTTTAACACCACTTTTAACAGTATTTCAGTCATATCACAGAGGCTGGAGCACCTAACAATGGATTCCTAGTATTTATCACACTAGTACTACCACTACATCCTTTCTTGGCCTCCAGCTGCTATCTCACTTAGGGTTACGATTATCCAACAATTGGTTAGAGACAATTGTCGGAAAGAAGCAGGGTTGTGTGGTAATGGGATAATGAAGTGTTGCTGAATACATAAATGTGTGGTATTTATTCCCGATGAAAATCAAGTGATCTCTAAGATAAACATGCAAAAGAAAGATATTTGCTATGAGATTTTATTCCAACATACGATTTGAAAAAGAAAAAAAGAGTCTAATTAGAATCAAATGATTGCAAGCCAGATTAAGATCATCCGGACATAGCTGTTTGTCACACAAAATAACATTTAACCCTTTCCCACTCAATGACGCTTATAGATGCCCCCATAAAAAATAAAAAGCTTGGTGAAAACATTGTGGTAAATGAAGAAATTGCTTGTAACTAGCAATTTCTTCATTTTCCACAACATTTTCCAACCAGAAAGTTGAAAAAATAAAAAAAATTCATATGCCTTAAATTGGCATCTGCAACCCTTTTCACTTTGGACCAGTCTAAAATTTTGCCATGTGAGAATGGGTTGACTCTCCCACCTATAAAATTTTGGTGAGTAAGGGGATCGAATCAGTGATCTCAAATGCTACTGACTGTGCTACAGCCTTACCAATTCAATTTAATAAAGAACAGTGACAATTTAACATATCAAAGTTCTAAGGAAACACATCAAAAAAAGTCTCTCGGTCTTTTTTGCAAAAGCTTATACCTGTCCAAATTCAAGACAAAAATTTACAGTGGACTTAATTCCAAAAATTACCAATAAGTAGGGTAGAGAATATTGTGGAAAAAGAATAAATTGCTTGTTACAAGCAATTTCTTCTTTTTCTACAATATTTTCTCGACTATAAAATCATTAGAAACATAAGAAATAGCAACTGAACAGGAAAGGATAAAAAAAGAGACTTAAATTGCCTGTAGAACAAGTAATTAGTCCACAACTATCGTAAGAGACAAAGGAAATACTCCTGAAATTCATTTGGATGATATCTATGAAAATACCAAACTGTTCACTTAACCCATTACCAGACAACAAAATTCTAGACTGGTCCAAATTGAAATAGGTTGCAGATGACAAGTTCAAGTTTGTGAAATATTGAAAATTATTGTCTTTATGGGTAGCGAACATAATGGGAAATTGATTGTTAGACACTATTTCTTCATTTTCAACAATGATTTTCTGAGTTGTTTTCTTTTGGGGTGTAAAAAAAACCAGGATCATGTGGGAAATGGTAAACCCATTACCACACATTCCCACATATCTATGGAAAACATTGAGACAAGATAGAAATTTCTTGTTTGTAACAATGTTTACCTCATATGAACCTTATCTGTCCATTTAACCCTTTCCTGTTTTGCAAAATTTTAGACCTGTCCGAATTCAAAGGTTTTGCAGACAACAATTTAAATTCTACATTATTTGAAAAATAATCATTCAGTAGGGTTGAAAACATCGTGGGAAAAGAAGAAATTGCTTTTCCTCAATATTTTCTCAAGTATAAATACACAGGAATAAAAACCAGGGTTTGAACAGGAAAGGGTTAAACCCACTTTGTTTTTTATCTGCAACCACTTCGAATTTGGACTAATCTAAAAAAAAATGTTCGGGAATGGGTTTACAAATGTCAGATAGATGGATGACAGATATAAACTTTGAGGCAATCATAAGCAAATCTACTCAATTATAATTTGATCTAGCCTGAAACATTTTAAGATACCCTGTGATGATAAATACTGAACTAAAATTTGATATAAACATGCAGATGATTTCTGAGCAGAGTCCAAACCACATGAATGAATGATAATTTTATATTTCAAAAGCGATTCATTTATCAGCAGATTTTGAAGGGAACAGACAAATTTATAGTTTAATTCAATAACAAGAGGACCATGATGGTCCTAAATCGCTCACCTGAGGCATCTGCAAATTACAGTACTTTTTTGTATAAAAAAGACACAACTTTAGCAAAATAAAGATTTTGGGCTTTGTACAAAACAATCCAGTAATGCTTTAAAATGAAAATGAATGCCTTTGCCTTCATAGTTTAATCGATTACCAAACTATCCCAGAATTTGTCACCCTCAGGGAAAAAGGTTTAAAAAAGCATTGTGAGAAAGCAAGCAATTTCTCCATTTCCATTTAAGAAGAATCCTTTCAATGTGATTTATGCAATTTTCAATCCCAGGAGCAGAGACATTTTTTATCCTAAGAGCATATTTTCCGGTAACAGTACAAAATTATTCAGTCATGCTACATACCAAATATGAATGCCCTTCATCTTATATTTCAAAAGGAGAAAACTTTTGAAGTTGCCCTAACTGGGTGTTTTCCAAAATTTTGGACCTCTGGGGCAGTGCCATGTTTTATCCAACGGCTAAGATTTTAGCTAACATAGTAGAGAACCATCTGGTTATGCTATAAATCACATATGAATGCCTTAGACTTTGTAGATTGGGAGGAGAAGACTGTTGAACATGGTCTATTTGAGCATTTTTACAAACTTTGGACACCCAGGGAAGGGTTTTTTTTAAACCTACAGGCATAATTTAATCAAAATTGATAGATAACAGCCAGGCTATGCTACACTCAAAATATAAATGCCCTCCGCCTTAAAATGAAGATTTTTTTCCACATACTCAATTTTTGCGTTTTTCCAAATTTTTGGACCCCTAGTCAGGGCCGTTTTTGACTCTTATCTATAAACTTTTTGTGATATAGTACAAAACCATCTAGTTATGCTACATACCAAATATGAATATCCTAGACCTTATAATTTAAGAGGAGAAGCCTTTTGAAATTGCTCTTATAAAGAATTTTTCCAAACTTCGGACCTCAGGGGCGGGGCCATTTTTGACCCCAGAGATTGAATATTTAAAAACTTGGTAGAGAACCATATGATTAAGCTCTTTACAAATTATATAGGCCTTTGGCCTTGTAGTCTATGAAAAAACAACATCAAAGATTTACTTAAATTTCCAATTTTCATATGCCGCGGTTATATGAGTTTTTCACGGAATGTAATTCTTTTAACAACTTTTGAAGAGCTTCATCCATGGAACATCCCTGCAAAGTTTCAGCTTGATTGGCCTTCTGGTTCAGGAGGAGAAGATTTTTAGAGATATTTAAAGAATTACTAAAGATTCCCATTTTCAAATGCCGCGGCAACCAGAGTTTTTGACGGAATTAAATTTTTTTAATAACTTTTGAAGAGCTTCACCCAATGAACATCCTTGCAAAGTTTCAGTTTGATTGGCTTACTGGTTAAGGAGAAGAAGATTTTTAAAGATATTAAAGAATTACTAAAGATTCCCATTTTCAAATGCCGAGGCAACCAGAGTTTTTGACGGAATTAAATTTTTTTAACAACTTTTGAAGAGCTTCACCCAATGAACATCCCTGCAAAGTTTTAGTTTGATTGGCTTTCTGGTTTAGGAGAAGAAGATTTTTAAAGATATTTAAAGAATTACTAAAAATTCCCATTTTCATATGCCGCGGTTACAAGAGTTTTTGACGAAATTAAATTCTTTTAACAACTTTTGAAGAGCTTCACCCAATGAACATCCTTGCAAAGTTTCAGCTTGATTGGCCTACTGGTTTAGGAGGAGAAGATTTTTAAAGATATTTAAAGAATTACTAAAGATTCCCATTTTCAAATGCCGCGGCAACCTGAGTTTTTGACGGAATTGAATTCTTTTAACAACTTTTGAAGAACTTCACCCAAGGAACATCCCTGCAAAGTTTCAGCTTGATTGGCCTACTGGTTTAGGAGGAGAAGATTTTTAAAGAAATTGTGGACGGACGGACAGACGGACAGACGGACAGACGGACAGACGGACAGACGGACGGACGGACGACGGACAACGACCGATCACAATAGCTCACCTCGCACTTTGTGCTCAGGTGAGCTAAAAATGTTACATAATGGATGGAAGGATGGATGGATGGATGGATGGATGGATGGATGAATGAATGGATGGGTGGATTGATTGATGGATGGATAAATGAATGGATAGATGGACATAATTGATCGTCAGTGGACTGATTGATGGATGGATTGATTTATGGATGGACAGATGGAAGGATGGATGGATATATTGATCATCAATGGACTGATTGATGGACGGATTGACTTATGGATGGATGGATGGATGGATGGATGGATGGATGGATGGATGGATGGATGGACAGACAGATCCATGGACAGAGGGAATTGCAGATTGATGTGTCGATAGGGATAACTAAATGTGCAGTAGGGTTAAGGACCACAAGGTTGTGACAATAAAATATATGAAAGTCAAAACAAAAAATTTCACAATTTCATAGAACTTACAAAAATGGAAAAAAATATATATACATATTGCATACACTTATGTATGGAAAAGATGGCAACAATTTGACCACTTAAACACTGAAAAATGGGGAAATAAACATAAACTATTACTATTGTACCTGTTCCCATGGCAACCATCACCCAATGTGAAGGTCATAACAGTAAAATACCTACCACTGTACATGTTTTGCGGCGGCCCATAATACATCTCGTCTAGTGAAAAAGAAAGTGGATCTAACAAATGAATAATAATCATAGCCATGCCAACAGACCAGATAAATGTAGTTTGACTGCGGAATCAAAGGACAATAATTTAATTTGTAGTTTCGTCTATCAAAAACGAGCGTTCTGATTGGTCGAAAAAAATTATTCATAACTCCATGAACAAAATTTTGAGCACACAGCTATTTTGTATGTTTCCTCTCAAAATAGTCCCATACAAAAAGGTATCAAAATTCGTAAAGCTTTTGTTTTTTTTCGCTCAATGCTATTACATTATAAGAAATGAAGAGAATATTTTTGTTTTCATGGAGGTATGACTCTAATCACACAATTGTTGAAATCAGCTTCTCGTATTCATACAGTGTGATTAGGTTTTTCGGTTCATACCTCCATAAAAACAAAAAAATTGAAAGAAGTTGCAAAAGGACAATTTCAAGTAGAATTTTAAATTTTTTCTTCTCTTTTGATAGAAAAAATTGTGGATAATGAAGAAATTGCTTAATACAAGCAATTTCTTCATTGTCCAAAATGTTTTCCAAAGCCTTTTTTTTGAGGGGCGTAAAAAAGGATGGATTGTATGGGAATGGGTCATTTCATTACCAGACGACAAAATATTAGACTGGTCCAAAGAAGCAGTATTACAAGTACAACTCTGGGACCCTGGAATAGTAGTGGTTTTAAAACTACTTCAATAATAATTAAGTTATATTGCAGTGGCTGGTGCAACTAACCATGGTTTCCAGTTATATCTCAAACAAGCACAATCACAGCATGCAATCTTAGCAGCAAGCCTCTTAGGTCAACTATTTATCATTTGCCCATTGGTGAAAGGCAAAATAATGCATGTCGGAATGACCTTTGTCAAATGTCAGAAAGATTGGATTATTGGATGAGTCAGGGTTTAAACTTACAACCCAAAGATTGTTTGAATGGGTATTCATGTCACTTTTTAACAGTATTTCAGTCATATTTTGGCTGGAGCATCTAACCAAGTTGGTGAAATTTATAAAATCTTTGCTTTTTACAAGCAATTTCTTCATTTTCCATATTGTTTTCCTAACTTTCTTTACTTGAGGGGTATCAAAAAGTGGGATTGAGTTGGAATGGGCAAAGCCAAAATAAATGTGATTGCTTCTGATACCAAATCTCTTTTTCACTTTACATTATGCATAATTTGGCAACAAGCGCTATAATCACTGATATTTTCTGGAATTAAATACAAAAGCATTATTAGAATACTTTAACCAATTCCCACCCGCTTTTTGACGCACATCAAGAAAGGCAATTGGGAAAACATTGCGTAAAATGAAGAAGTTGCTTCAACCAAGAAAGTTGAAAAATCTTAAATTTCACTAACTTTGAATTGTCATCTGCAACTCCTTTAAATTTGGACCAGTCTAAAATTTTGTTGTATGGAAATTGGTTACTAAGTATAAATCAGAGAATAATATATTACGTCATATTAGTGGGATACAGGCTAAATGCAAAGGTATATTCAAAAAGGGAAGCAGAATAGGTAGAGTAACAAACAGAAGTGAGATTTGAAACAAGAGCGACACCTGTGCTTTATAATTCAAAAAGGGGATATAATTTATACAAACAAGAGGGCCATTGGCCATGGTGCTCTCGTCCAAGATAAAGGCTTCTTTTCTTTCAATGGTCAAATTTAATTTTAAGGCTAGGATTATGATATCAAAGTTTTCAACTGATTTCAATTATTTTAGCTATTTTTGAAGGGGGGCCACCTAAGGAACATTTCTGCCAAATTTGGTTGAAAATGGCCCAGTGGTTTGGATGGAGGTGTTGTTTAAAAACCCTTCTTTGTTTCCACATAGAACCCCCCCCCCCCTTGGCTTTGACCCTGGGGACCCCAGGATAATAATTTTAGCTATTTTGAAAGAGGTCAATATACTGATGTTTCATGTATAATATCAAGGCTCTACGCCCTCTTGATCAGGAGCAGAATCTTTCTAAAAAAAATTTTAATTTCATTTTTGTTGCCATAGATTTTAATTCTTTTAGCTGTTTTTTAAGGGGGCCATCTAAGGAATATTACTGCCAAATTTGGTTGAAATCGGCCCTGTGGAATGAGATGAGATGTAGCTTAAAGAAATTGTTGTAGACGCCTGATGAAGGATGGATGTCAGACGAATAGCTCCAATGAGCACTTTGTACTCAGGTGAGCTAAAAATGCAGTGAGAGTTACTGCCCTCATCATACAGGTTGCTTTTTGAATCCTGAACATATATTCCAAGTTTCAAGAGGATTACTTCAGTAAAAGAAAAGATATCACGAAATGTCTCTGCATGATGGTGATGAAAATGGCAGCACTGACAATGCAAAGGCTTTAGCAATACCTCAGGTTTTCGGCAAAAGCAAATGAACTAAACAAACAAAATAACTTTATAGAGTTCAATAGATGGTTCGCTAGGCAAGCCCACTAACCTCCAACAGAAAGTTCAACTAAGATATTAAACAGATTAATTTGCAAATTTTTTGACCAGTCGCAACAATGAAAGTGCCATAGTAACAATATCCCCGCAATAATTTGATGGGTCAGCGCAAAAGACTTATAACTGCCTATAAACATACAGGCAGTTACAGCTGTTTCATACTGACACATCAAATTGCTTAAGAAGGTGGCCATAATGGTATAAGGATTAGAATTCATAGATATACCATGGGGAACAACTAGCCAAGAGAAAAAATTTGCATTAAGCCCCCTTTTTCTGTGACACAGCATAAAATAGCAAAATCTTGACAATAGGTCAGTGGCCCAGAATATTTTATGAAAATTTCATTTAAATTCATCCATTAATATAGGAGGAAAAGTGTTCACAGGATTTGGACAGACGGACGGACGTCAGGACCATCAGACAGAGCAGATGACACAAATAAATGCCCACCTTTGGCGGCATATAAAAAATACAATTGTTGGTTGCCACCCTTAACATTTCAACTACAGTTCGAATACTTATATTACCTAACCAACAAAAATACTGAACCTAATTCCTTTAACCCTTTCCTGTTTTTCAAAATTTTAGACCTGTCCAAATTCAAAGGGTTTGCAGATGGCAATATAAGATTGATTTTATATGAAAAGCAATCATTCAAAAGGGTAGAAAATATTGTGGAAAATGAAGAAATTGCTTGTTACAAGCAATTTCTTCTTGTTCCAGAAAGTTTTCTTAAGAATAAAAACACAAGGATGTAAAAACCAGGGATTACACAGGAAAGGGTTAATTCTAATTTTCCCTTTGAGCTATATTTGCTAACAATTAAGTAGTTTAATTTCATATCTGTAGTGGCAACTGTTTAGTTTCAATTTGTCATCTGTTTGACCAATTACCAGTTGACACAATTTTGGACTAGTCCAAACTCAAAGATGCTGTAGACAACAAATTTCAGTATATGAAATTTTGATTTTTTTTAAAACCTTGAGTAAGAAACCATTGTTGATAATGAAGAAATTGGATGCAATAAGCAATTTCTTCATTTTCCACAATGTTTTCTTAAGTTTTTATGTCTTGAGGGTGTTAAAAACGTTTTTGTGTGGGAATGGGATAAAAAGTGAGCAACATACAGAAAAACAGCAGAAAAATATTAGTACAATATGGTGTTAAATAACAACAGATAAATTTATAAACCAATTACCAGAAGGCAAAATTTTAGACTGGTCTAATGTGAAAGGGGTTACAGACCACAAATTAAAATTCATGAAATTTTAGTGGGTTTTTTTTTCACCTCACTAAATAGAAAACATCATGTAAAATGAAGAAATTGCTTCAAGCTTACAAGCAATTTTTTCATTTCAAAAATATTTTCCCAATTGTTTTTCTTGGGGGGCGTCAAAAAGTGTCACTGTGTGGGAATGGATTAAACAGTGTCTCTTCTGCTTTATTAACAGTATTTAAAGAATCATTTTTCGTGTGAAAGAGTGGGAAGACGTTGTAAGAATTAAGCAAAATCTATCACCTCAATCAACGAAAGTCAAATCAATCAATCTTACACTGCAATGAACTAATGATTAGTTAATACCTGGTTAGTATCTCTAGAGTAATAAGGGACAAGCTAAAAGAGGATGAATCAAGCTAATAGTTACCTAACATCTGTTGTTGTCTAGCCTTCTGTTCTTGCAATTTGGACATGGCTTGAAGGTCAACCTGCTGCTAACAAAAAGGACAGTTTATAGAAATGTGAGCAAACGGGCCAATCATGGCTGTCAATTAAATGACCATTTAACCAATGAAATCATACATAGAGACTGGAAGTTTTACTTTAACCCTTTCCTGTTTTGCAAAAGTTTAGACCAGTCCAAATTCAAAGGTTGTACAGACAAAAATTTAGAATGGATTTAGTTTGAAAAATAACTATTCAGTAGGGTAGGAAATATTGTGGAAAAAGAAGAAATTGCTTGTTTCAAGCAATATCTTTTTTTTCCCACAATGTTTTCTCAATTATGAAATCCCAGGGACGTAAAAACCAGGGATTAAACAGAAAAGGGTTAAATTCCGACCTTGTGAAGCATTTGGTTGGGTTGGAGATTTACTCTTCGTAACTACAGTTCATTCAATCTGAAGTTAAGATGTTAAGGTCACAAATTAACCATTCTATTTTTTGTTTCTTGCTGATGGTCATAAATTTTGTAAGTCAGCAATTGGTCAATTGGGACCTTCTGCCAAAAGTATAAACCTTAGTCAGACTGTGTGGATATCTGCACAGACTGATTGATTGATTGAAAGGGGTTTAACGCCGCTTTTAACAGTATTTCAGTCATATCGCGGCTGCTTGGGTGGATACTCTTCACTTCAGACAGATTGTCTTAATCCATTCCCCAACAGTGAAATTTTAGACTGGTCCAAATTGAAAGAAGCTGCAGAAGACAAATTCATATTGTTGAAATTCTCAATATCTTTGTCTCTCTGGTTAGAAAACAATATGGTAAATGCAGAAATTGCTTGTAACAAGCAATTTCTTCATTTTCCACATTGTTTTCCAGAACTATTTTATTGATGGGCAAAAAAAGGAGGGATTGTGTGGGAATGGGTTAACATAGAAGTGTCACTCTATCTCATAATATTTTCATTTCAGAAATATAAAATCTAGATGACTTCTGCTATATTTAATCTCATTTTCATATTTTTTCAATTCATTAATCCCTTGCTTCTTAATCTCCGGATTCATATAATTTTAAATATTAAGAACAACCTATACTTTCAAGAGGAATATCAAACTCTGTCAATCTCAACCCATTCCCACACAACCTTGCTTTTTTATGCCCCTAAAACAAAATGGCTTTGGAAAAAATTGTGGAAAGGAGGAAATGGCATTTTACAATTTCTTCATTATCCACAATATATTCTACCCGAAAATTTAGGCATTTTTAAAATTCTATCAAATTGAGTTTGTCATTGCAACTTCTCTCAATTTGGACCAGTCCAAAATTTTGTTGTCTGGTAGTGGATTAACCCTTTCCTGCACAATCCCTTGTTTTTACGTCCCTGTGATTTTTTATTTGCGAAAATATTGCGGGTAAGAAGAAATTGCTTGTAACAAGCAATTTCTTCTTTTCCCACAATATTTTCTAATCTATGGGTTGGCTACTTTTAAAATTACACTCACTTTTAATTGTTGTCTGCACATTCATTCAAATTTGACCAGTCTAAAATTTTGGAAAACGGGAAAGGGTTGATAAAATCCTTGTCAAAGTTACATAAAAATCAAAGGACTGGAAGCACTGAAAGTACATATACTTAGTTGCAGGTCAATATATCTTTTTGATAATTGAATTTCATGCACAGCTCTGGATTGACAATCACAAACAGGTGGTGTAGAAAAAGATCAGACTGCACATACATGCAGGCTGATCTTTGTCTGTACTTCCTGCTAAAAACAGAAATACTCTGGGTTTAGCAAGGCAAGGGTGAAAAATTATCAAACAGATGTTTTGATCTCAAAATAAACATCCATTTTAACAACAGTGTCTGGTAGCATTGCATGACTACCAAACATGCCCACATTTCACCTGAACGACAACAAACATATCAAAAGACTTTTTATCTCATTTATGAAATTTTGTCCAGATATTCTAATTGAAAACCACGACATATGACAGTGTGTTGCAAGCACAGAAACTCTTTTTCCAATAAAAACAGGATTTTAATTGATTCAAAAGTACCATTTGGGGCATTTTGAGAAATTGTAATTCAAAATAATATTTATAGAGACAAGTCTGTAAGTAATCATGTTGGCAATTGTAAAATGAGTTGATTGAAGAAGGTTTTGTTTGTCAAAGATATCTCATTGATGTAAAATACACCTGAAATTTTGCTTTGAGTGAAGTAAAGCAGCTTATTTATGAATGTTTTGTCAATAGATTACAGGTGTTGGTTTTTTTTTGTTTTTTTTTTCTCCTGACCATTATACCAATCTAGAAGAGAATTCCATTTTTTATAATTCATAGATTTTTCATAATTCGGTTACTAAACCTCATTGCATTTGCCCATTTTCTTTTTCATGTACGATATATCAAGAATAATCTTAGTTAAGCAATATTAACTGACTACATGATACATAAACAAGAGTATTAACTGTGGGTGACCGAAGCTTGGCTGCTAGGACCTGGACGGTAGACCTTCTTTAACATCAGAGCAAAGTTCTTACAAAAATGCATTTAGAGTTATCCCTATTGAAAGTATAGGTTGTTCTTTGATAGTGAACATATATTCCAAGTTATACAAAAGCCTAAACCTATTCCCACAAAATGACGCTTTTGGATGCCTCTCAAGAAAATCAATCAGGAAAACATTTTATACAATGAAGAAATTGCTTGTAACAAGCAATTTCTTCCTTTTATTCAATGTTTTCTACCAAAAAAAGTTAAAAAAATTCCAAGATTTCTAAAAAAGAATCTTTAAATTGTTGTCTGCAACTTCTTTCAATTTGGTCCACTCTCAAATTTTAACATCTGGTAATGGGTTATGCCATACCAGAGATAAATGGAATTCAAAAGTTTTTGCCCAACATCCAAGAGGACAAAGACACAAAAAGGCAATTGCAAAACCTCTGATTTACTATGAAGTAGCCAAACTAAAAGTCACGTACACAGTATATAAACAAGATGTGAAACCTACCATTGGGTTATCCTGGTCCATACCCATTCTGTTGTGCTGTTGCATTCCCATTCCACCTTGCATCTATCACAGAAAAAATAAGATGTTCTTGACTCACATATACTTCTTTGGTAGCTTATTTACGGTGCTTTGACATTTTATTCCTTGTAATGCTAACTTAATTACTTTTTTTAAAACTGCATTTAAATACAAGAGGACCATGATGGTCCTAAATCGCTCCCCTAAGTATGATGGTTCATGGCTTAATGATATAAACAAAATGGCAAAGCCCTCTGTCTAATTATTTTGGAGAAGAGGTTTACAGATTTCTATTTTAATCCTAGGTTTATTGATGATCTCACCATATAGCACTAATTTCCTGAAGATTGTAATGCTTTGAAGTATAGACATCAATACATACCAATAAAAAGCTGTAAGCCTAATGGTTTAGGAGAAGAAGATTTTCAAAGATATCATTATTTTTACCTAACTAAAATAAGGGATTGCACAGAAAAGGGCTAATTTTTTAAGTAATTTGGTAGAGGGTAAATGGCTGATGATATGTACCAAATATCAAAGCTCTAGGCTTTATGGTTTGGGAGAAGAAGATTTTCAAAGATTTCCTTCTTTATTCCTTTGTAAAATCAGGAATCGCACAGAAAAGGGCTAATTTTCAGAGTATGATAATTCTTTGAAGTATTTTGGTAGACGGTCAATATCTTATGATATGTACAAAATATCAAAGCTCTTGGCCTTATGGTTTGGGAGAAGAAGATTTTAAAAGATTTCCTTCTTTATTTCTATGTAAAATAAGGGATCATTAAGAAAAGGGCTAATTTTAAGAATACAGTAATTCTTTGAAGTATTTTGGTAGAGGGTCAATAGATGACGATTTGTTCAAAATACCAAAGCTCTTGGCCTTATGGTTTGGGAGAAGAAGATTTTAAAAGATTTCCTTCTTTATTTCTATGTAAAATCAGGGATCATTAAGAAAAGGGCTAATTTTAAGAATACAGTAATTCTTTGAAGTATTTTGGTAGAGGGTCAATAGATGATGATATATACCAAATATCAGAGCTCTAGGCCTTACCGTTTGGGAGAAGAAGATTTTTAAAGATTTCCTTCTTTATTTCTATGTAAAATCAGGGATCGCCCAGAAAAGGGCTAATTTTCAGAATACGGTAATTCTTTGAAGTATTTTGGTAGAGGGTCAATAGATGATGATATATACCAAATATCAAAGCTCTAGGCCTTACTGTTTGGGAGGAGAAGATTTTTTAAGTTTTTTCACTCCGTTGCCATGGCAACCAGAGTTCTTCATGGATTTCAATTCTTTGAAGTATTTTGAAAGAGCATGACCTAAGGATCATTTCTGTGAAGTTTTATTGAAATTCCATGGTTAGTTTAGGAGGAGAAGATATTTTTGTAATTGTGAACGGACGGACAGACGGACAGACGGACGGACAGACGGACGATGACCGATCACAATAGCTCCTCCAGAGCACTTCGTGCTCAGGGGAGCTAAAAAGGCTAAAAGCAGTGGAAAACAAGAGCAACTCCTACAGGTGCCTATGTTGGCTATTAGGTGCTGGATAGTGGATAAAAGCACAAAGTGCATCTAGAGTTATCCCCCATGATAGTATAGGTTGCTCTTTTGATAGTGAACATGTGTGCCAAGTTTCAAGTGAATGCCTTTAGAGATATCACAAAATGTCAAAGTTTTCGCATGCCAACGACGATGACGATACCAAGGCTATAACAATACCTCAGGTTTTCTCCGAAAACAACCGAGCTAAATACTGATTGTGGGTCACTGTTTTGAAGACCAACTTTATAAACAACTCTTGTTTGAAAGGGACAAACAGATGGTGTGGACTAAGATCAGACTGCACAAATGTGCAGGCTCATCTTTGTCTATACCTCTTACCGAAACAGGAATGAATACAGTATGACAAAGGGTTAATATTGATAATGACATAATTAACCTGTTAGCAGACAATAAATTTTAGACTGGTTCTAATTAGAAGAAGTTGCAGATTACAATTGAATGTTTAAAGAAATTGAAAAATAAGTGTCATATTTCTGGTTAGAAAACCAAGTGAAAAATTGTTTCAAGCAATTTCTCCGTTTTCCATATTGTTAGACCAAACTCTTTTCTAAAAGGTCAAGAGAGAAAGATAGAATCGTGTGTGGGAGCAGGTTAATGAATAAGAATGGAACAATTAACAGAACATGTTCATGGCCTGAATTCTTAATCTTGTCATTACAAGATTATTTTCTATCAAATAAAGCTTTATTCACTAAGGAATTATTTATATAGACAAGTACAAATTTAAAGATGCTCAAGACGGCATTTGAATCGTCTTTTAATAAAAAAAAGTGCCATAAACGGAAGAAAATTTTGTAAGAAAAAAATGCATTGCCTGTTATAATCTTTTCTCATCTTTGCACCATTTTTTCTGAAGAGTATTTTTTTCAGTTTAAAAAAATGTGAGCTCTTGTGGATATGTTCTAAAAAAGAAACATTATATTGTGGAGGCCTTAAGGAAAGACTTCAACTTACTAGTTATAACAGGGATGAGAAGCTAAGTGTGTAACAAAAGAATCTACATGTGACAATGGAAGAATCCACTTACTCCAGGTCCTCCTGGCCCTGCTCCTGACACCATCCCCACCATATTTGGTTGTTGCATACCTCCAGGGCCTCCCATCTGGGGCTGTGGACCCCCAGGACCTTGCTGCATCTGTAATAATATTGACTGCATTATACAATTTCTAAAGATTTGAAATACTTTAAAAGGGTGTAAATCTAATAAATGAATCTTAACTCATTCCCAGAAGGCAAAAATGGTCCAATCAGAAGGACTTGCAGATGACAATATTAATTCTATGAAATTTTTAATTTGTTCATATGTCTGGTTAAAAAACAACGTGGATAATGAAGAAATTGCTAGACGCAAGCGATTTCTTCATTTTCCACAATGCTTTTCTTGAGGGAAGTAAAAACGCAGCATTGTGTTGGAATGGGTTAAATTTTTACTAATTCACCAATTCACTTTTTGGTTGTATTTGATGAATCTTTTGGACTCAATTAAAGCCATTTAATTAACCCATTCCCACTTAATTATGCTTTTAGACGCCTCCAAGAAAAAAAATCTTCAAAAACATTGTGGATAATGAAGAAATTGCTTGCTACAAACAATTTCTCCATTAGTCACAATGTTTTCTACCCCAAAGGTAAAAAAAATCCCGAATTTCATAAGCTTTAAATTGTTATCTGCAACTTTCAATTTAGGCCAGTCTAAAATTTTGCTGGTAATTGGTTAAGAAAAGTAACTTTGATGAGTACCTTTGCTTCTAACTTTACACTTTCCAGGATTTCCTGTCAGTAGATGTATAAAATTGGATTTTTATAGGAGTACAACATGGATTGGCCATTAAATAATACATTTTTTTAAATATGAAGAATTAGCTTCAAATGTAATGAAAATTTATTAACCAGGTAAACTCAAATACTTACCCTCATTTTGTGTTGAGTGATGACTTGTCTAATACCATTAACTACCCCACTCTGATCATTTGGAATGAGACCGACAAAGGACTTTCTCTTATTACTGAACAGTAAGAGTAGCACTCTGATATCACAGGCAGCATTGTGGGGAAAATGAACACAACCAGCCTGTAGGGAGTTTTATAAATAAGGATGTGATAGTTACAATGAAACAACATAGAGTATTGAAGTTCCCTAAATTGATTCTACCATGTTTCTTTCAATACATTCAACATGAGTACTGGTGTATTCACCAATAATCTAATTGCTAGTTTCGTCTATTTAAAACGAGCGTTCTAATTGGTCAAAAAAATTAATTCATACCTCCATCAACAAATTTTGAGCACACAGCCATTTGTATGCTTCCGCACAAAATAGTTCCATACAAAGAGTATCAAAATTTGTACAGTTTTGATTTTTTTTCGCTCGATGCTATTAAATTATAAGAAATGAAGAGAATATTTTTTTGTTTTCATGGAGGTATGAACTGAAAAACCTAATCACACTTATGCATGAATCCGCTATGCGTATTCATACAGTGTGATTAGTTTTTTCTGTTCATACCTCCATGAAAGCAAAAAATATTCTCTTCATCTCTTAATTGAATTGAAAGGTATTAACCCATTCCCACTAAGTGACTCTTTTAGACGCATCTAAGGAAGACAGCTTTGAAAAACATTGTAGAAAATGAAGAAATTGCTTGTTACAAGCAATTTCTTCATTTTCTACATTTTTATCCAGAAATTTGAAAAATCCAAAATTTCATGAACTTTAAATTACTGTCTGCAACTTCTAACAATTTGGACCTGTCTAATATCTTGCTGTCTGGTAATGGGTTAATCTTAGTTTTATCAACCCTTTCCTGTTTTTTGAAATTTTAGACTGGTCCAATTTGAAAAATGTTGCAGACGACAAAGAAAATTGAATGAAATTTGAAATGAAGCCATCCTGTGCAGTAGAAAATATTGTGGGAAAAGAGAAATTGCTTGTGACAAGCAATTTCTCCTTTTTCCACAAGGTTTTCTCAAAGATAAAATCACAGCAACTAAAATCCCAGGTTTGTCGAGGAAAGGGATAACTTGTTTCCAAATCAGTATATGTCAATTTGGCTTCAATCAAACCAAGATGATGTTGACCCTCTGTGACATGTGGTTTACAATAATCTTTCAATAGGTGTGATGATTTTATACTTGAGAAAATATCATGGAAAAAGAAGAGATTACTTGTAACAAAGAATTTCTTCTTTTTCAACAATATTTTCTACCCTTTTGGCTGGTAACTTTTCAAATTTCATTCACTTTTAATAGTTGTCTGCATCTTCTTTCAGATTTTTACCCAGTCTGAAATTTTGACTTCTAGTATTGGATCAATTTGGTACTCACAAATCCATTGCCCATGACCTTGTAGAGATTTCTGAGATGATCCAGATCTATGTTGTTGTTGTTGAAGTGGAACGCCACCTGGCGACTGTTTTTGAACAAGGGATGTAACTGCTGGGAGTTGAGCAAGGTCTGTGGCATCAGTTGCATTATCAAGGTTGTGGGCCAGTTAGACGTGTTTCTGGATAAAATAAGGCAAGACTTGTGTTAACTCATTACCAGACGGCAAAATTATAGGCTGGTCCAAATTGAAAGGAGATGCAGAGGACAATTAAAAGCTTATGATATTTATTACTTTTCTTATTTTTGGGGTAGAAAACAGTGTGGATAATGAAGAAATTGCTTGTGATAAGCAATTTCTTCATTTTCCACACTGTTTTTTAAAGCATTACTTCTTGGGGGTGTTTAAAAGCATAATTGTGTGAGAATGGGATTAATTATGGAGTATTTATATAACAAATTTAATCTATGATCAGTATCTTACATATCACTGATTTAAACCCAATTGATTTTGGTTATTTGAAAAAAGGCAAAATATGTGGGAGGTTCAATAGATTTTAATGTTTTTGTTTGGTAACAAAGAACGACAATCACACATGATTGCGGGGAATAAATATTGTTGGGAAAGGAGAAATTACTTGCAACAAGCAATTTTTACCTTTTTCTCAGTATAAGTTCTATCCTTCAGACATTCCAATACAGTGACCCTTTTAGACGCCCCAAGAAAAAAAAGCTTTTTTAAACATTGTGGAAAAAGAAGAAATTGCTTGTAACAAGCAATTTCTTCATTATCCACAATGTTTTCTACCCCAAAAATAAAAAAAAATCCAAAAATTCATAAGCTTTAAATTGTCATCTGCAAATCCTTCCAATTTTGACCAGTCTAAAAGTTTTTTCATCTGGGAATGGGTTAAAAATACTTTCAACTTTCTTTCAATTTAGAACAATAACAGGTTAGCCTTTCACAAGGTCACAGGTGGAATGTCCAGCTGTTTTCACTTGTTGATTCATTAGAAAATCTGAATGATACTAAAGCTTTTCACAGCAAAGTATATTTACTTACATATCCTGATCTGTCATGGCAATGGAAACAATACATCCTAAACTACGAGTAATTCTAGAGCTGGGGGCCGGTGGCACTGTTTTCTTATCCTGCCATTCTAGTTGGCCTGAAATATCATCAACCATTTTTAAACCCATTACCACACAATCCCAATTTTTGAACAATGTGGAAAATGTAGAAATTGCTTGTTACAAGCAATTTCTGTAATTTCTACAATGTTCTATACCCAGAGAGGCATATTTTTGAAATTCTATCAATTGGAAATTGCTGTCTGCAATTTCTTTGATTTTGCACCAGTTATAATTTCTAACACATGATAAAAGTCAATTTTTATTTACCAGCTAAGGCCATCTGTAAGAGTTTCAACTTTGATATTGCCACAATTATGATTTACGTTGTTTGTTAGACTGTGAATAAAAGGTTCAGGGGCAGTGCTTCCTCGCATGGCAAAATAATGTGTCATCAACCAAGGGTGAATGATTGTCTAGGTTGAGTGATTTGTTTGTTTGAATCAGATTTAACAGCACTTTTACGTGCCTATAACCCCATAACCATAACCTAATAAGCGTTGTCTTGAACAGTCTAAAATTGTTTTGTTTGGTAACTGGTTAACATATAAGTCTCTAAAATATAATGAAGCTTGAGACTGAAAGACTGAATCATGTGGAGTCTATTGTCTAGGATTAAGATGCAGATCTTGGGATCAGAGGGGTCCTGGGTTTGAATCCAGTTGGCACCATAGGAATATTTCTGAGCAAAAAATTAACTCTACATTGCTCCTCTCAACCCAGGTGTTTAAATGGGTACACATGAGGGTTACAAGCCAATGTGGTTTGGCTGCACTTGCGCCATCTTTTAATTGCGCCAACTTACAACTCAATGAATGTGGGTTAAGTTGTAAAGTCGCTGAAAGAAATTTAGTTTGAAAACAGACTATAAAATGAACGTAATTTTATGCAATTCATCAAGCTTTGCTAATAATCACAGTTGTAAATTAGTGATGGCTCAGAAAGAGGTGCAGAATTTTGATATAAACTATAGATATGCTATTTCACAATTACCAGATAATTCATCAAAATTATGTTAACCCTTTCCTGTTCAAATACAGGATTTTACGTTCCTATGACTTTATACTTGAGAAAACATTGTGGAAAAAGAAGAAATTGCTTGTAACAAGCAATTTCTCCTTTTTCCACAATATTTTCTACCACATAGGATGGTTTCATTTCAAATAGCGTCCAGTTTTCATTGTCGCCTGCAACCTTTCTCAATTTGGACCAGTCTAAATTTCAAAAAACAGGAAAGGGTTAAGGAAAAGTAATCCCTGCCATGCTGTGGAATGAGGCATAGACTGAGATAAGCCTTACATCTTATACATATTATACAATATTACATGTTTACAGTAGCATATATAAAACAATGTTTATACCTCTCCATATAATATTTCTATTCTGTAGCTGATTTGGCCCAGGGTTCTCTTGACCTTGACCTTGCATTGCAGGTTGTCCTTGTTGTGGCCCTCCCATACCCTGTTGAGTCCCGCCCATTCCTCCAGGTTGCATGCCAGGGTTCTGTCCCATACTTGGATTCAGATTGTCCATTCCCTGAGATACACCCATAGAATTAGGAACACTTGTTAAACTCTGATTTGGTCCACTCATCATAGAGCTATTAGCACTAGGTCCACCCATTGATGACATTGTAGTATTCATTGGACCAACATTAGAACTAACTCCTCCCATTCCAGAACTAGCAACACCCATTGATGTGTTTGGACCTCCTAAACTGACATTGGTGCCGCCCTGCATGCCTTGATTCATAACATTGGGCCCAGATTGGCTCATTGGCATATTTCCTCCCATCATGCCTGGTTTAGACTGGATCCCAGATGTCAAAGCAGTGGTCCCCTGTAAGTTTGGTATGGTTGACATAGCCAGTGGGTCTTGAGGATTATTTGGTCTGGTAGTTAATGGCATCCTCACTGGACCATTCAAGGGGTTTTTGTTTCCAGCACTAAAATCATTCTGGAATCAAAATAACACTTTGCTAACAATTGTCTTACAAATAAGAATGGAAAAATGATAGTGTATACCTTATCATTATGATGAAAGCTCAGGTTACAATAAAACTCGAAAGACCAAAGAAAATATTCTGTTGAATCCAAATATTATTACAAACAATGACTAAAATTAACAAGATATGTTTGTGAAACACTATGCTCTCCATAACAGCCTTTTTTCCGGAATAGTGACCTTGATAACTATCCTTGACCTTAAAATCAACTGATGCCTATCAATGCATGGAACTTTTATCCAATATGCAAGCCTTGTATCTTCACCAATGTTTCAATAAGAGCAAAATGTTAAGTTTTTGTGTTAGATTTACAAAACTCATGACCTTGGTAATGACCTTGACTTTGTAGATGACCTTAATCTTACAACCAACAGATGCCTGTCAATGCAAGACACCAGGTCCTGTACTCCAGGTATTTGTCATGTATCTGCAATGGCATTTGCAAAATGTTAACCCTTATCATGCTGAATAAAACGCTCTTAAGAATTACATAAAGACCAAAGTACTTAAATCACTGGAAGTAATAGTTTTGGAAGGGAAAAACAGGTGGTATAGACTCAGATGCAAATTTATGCGGCTGATCTTTGTCTTAATCTCCTGCATAGATAGGAATATTCCTTGTTCAGCATGACAAGGGTTAAGATTTTGATTTAAGTTTCAACTAGTAGACAGACAGACATCCGTAAAACAACATGCCCGAAATCTTATCGATTCAGGGGCATAGAAAAAAAACTGTCAAAACTATGAAATCAACTTTGTTATAATCAAAATATTATATTGAGCATAAGGGGATATGACTTTTTAATGTTTTCAGTCCCAACTAGTAGGACTGATCAAACAATGTAAGTTGAATCATGACTAAACCGATACCAAATTGTCACTGTTTAAAAATTCAGTCTAAAGCGTCATTATCTTTTAGATACTTATCTTTTAGCCTTTTCCTGTTTGGATAAATTTTGTACCTGTCCAAACCTAAAAGGTTCTACAGATGAAAATTGAAATGGGATTTGATTTGAAAAAAAATCATTCAGAAAGTTGGAAAATACTGCAGAAAAAGAAGAAATTGCTTGTCACAAGCAATTTCCTCTTTTTCTACAATATTTTCTTAATTATAAAATCACAGGGACGTTAAAACAAGGGATTGAAAGCAAAAGGGTTACAAATTTTGAAATAAGATACCTGATTTGAAGCTGTTGTGTACACTCCTTGGGATTGTGGGTTTTGGGGCCGTGCCATCGAATTGAAGGCTCCTTGTTGCATGTTAGGGGGCATGTTTCCTGCCTTGACCATTTGCTGTTGTTGTTGTTGTTGCTGTTGTTGTAGCAACTGTTGATTTCTGGCCTGTTGTTGTTGTTGCTGTTGCTGCAAATGCTGTTGTTGTTGTTGTTGTTGCATTTTCTGTTGTTGCATTTGCTGTAGCTGTTGTTGTTGTTGAAGAATTTTCTGATTGGCTTGAGGAAAGAATTATAAAATATTTGTCACGAGTACAGTAAATATTACATCAAGCAACCACTCCAGGGATCACCAAAAAGCAGTCACTAATGAGAACTGTCGAATAACTCATTACCACATAAAGTCATTTTCTTACTCCATGAAGAAAAATAATCATGGAAAACTTTGTCAGAAAAGGAGTAATTGCTTGTAACAAGCAATTTCTCACAAAGTTTTCTAGCCTATTTGACACTTACTATCCAATTTTAGCATAATTTGAAATGTAGTCTGGAACTTCTTTCAGTTTAGATAAGTCTAAGATTTTGTTATCTGGTATTAAGATAATACACTTTTTTAATGACATATTTAGAAGACAAATGACTTTGGTTCAGTGTAGCCAGGTTATGGTTAAGAGGTGCTTATACTGCCTTGGTGTACAAGCTAGCTTTTGTAGGGACACAGTAGAACACCTTGCTTAGGAATGAAGAGGTACCTGGTCCAAATCCCAAAGTGAATTATTCATTTGCAGGTTTTATTTGACACCCACCCTTACATAACGCACAAAGTGATTTGCCAAGGCTACATATTTGCACCATTGTCCCCCAGCAACCAGGTAAACTTATGGTTCTATTGCATGTTATTGTGATCTCGAGGTTTCACGATCATGGCCATGATACTTTCAGAGATATTCAAGTCTTAAAAACATCAAGGACCAATAATCTAAATTAATAAGTATGGTAGAGTTATGGTTCTTGTGCAGTGCACTTCACTTTAGTGAGATCTATCACATAAGGTTTCATGATCATACCTATTATTCTTTCAGAGATATGCTATGGTCAAAATTCAAGTCGTAGAAAAAAGGGCAATAACTCAAAAAATAAGAACAATAGAGTTATGGTTTTCATCAACTTCACTCTGTAAGCATGCAATGAATACAAACACCAAGTTCAAAGTCGAGGCTGTAGAATGATGCCTCGAACAAAGAGTAAGACACTGCCTGCCCATCTGGATGCCATAAGTGATCCCATAATACATCCCGTCTTTTTGATGGGCATATAGAAATGATAAATTAGCCTGCAGGCGACATTTCCAACAATCAGGGTTGTTGGACATGGGATTTTCTACTCTCTGACAAGTACGTTTTTCAAGGCAACTTATCTGAAGAAAAGGGCAAATCTTTGAATGCCACTAAATGTGTCTTAGATATAATTCATTAAATATATTAGAAAATTATCACAATGTTTATATCAATGGGTTCCAGCATTTTCTTCATTAACAACAATGTTTCCCTAAAATATATCTCTTTCTTGTGGACAAGTTCGTTTGAATTCGGGACAAGTAGAAAATCATGTCTTACGTGTCAGCGGATAAGTGAAGGAAAATTTGTATCTCCTTACAACTGAAAATGACATCAGTCATCACCATAATTATGCAAACTAAGATCAGCCTATTCATCCTAATAGTCTGATCAGAGTCATAACTATGCACTCTGATTAGATACTGACTTAAAGCATCAGATGACTGGAGAATATTCTCTGAGTTTCTTTACAAACTGCCTCCGCTTTCAGAACAGGTGGAATTATTTGAAATGTAACACACTGACTGCCTTATACACAAATTGACAGACCCAGGCTTTCAAATATTCAACACAATTACGCTTTTTTGTGCCCCTCAAGAAAATAGCTTTAGAAAACATTGTGTAAAATGAAGACATTGCTTGTCACAAGCAATTTCTTCATTATCCACATTTTTTTCTACCCATTAACGACAGAATTTTAAAATTTCATAAATTGAAATGGTTGTCTATAACTTCATCCAATTTAAGCCAGTCTCAAATGTTGTTGTCTGAGAATGGAGGACATAGATTAGATAATCAAATCATTCATTTCGAACGCAAGCGAATTTTGTTCAAAAACATTTATGTCAAGCGCTTTCATTAGTTTGACGACTTAAGTCATAGCTACAGATTAGTCAAGCTATAGTTACCACATTTAGGCCGCAAACATACCTTTTATCTGTTATATTATGTCAAAGACTAGATATTTTACAAAATAATGTCATGCACTACCTCAGACATATTGCCATGTTAAAGTTTGGCGATCCGTAAATTACCTGTCATGCTCTGATGTTGACTCATGGGTATCTGCTGACTAGCTTGTGTTTGTTGATTAGGCTGTGGGGAAGGTTGTTGGGCTGACATCACAGACGGGGCTGTAGTCGGCACTTTAAACTGACCACTATCACTTGATACTGGGGGTGGAGCTGGTGATCTAGTGGGAGCTGAAATTAGATATAGATATTGGACAGCCCAATTGACAGATTGTCCCTAGCTATCAAAAGATAAATTGACCAATCAAATCATTCATTTAGACAGGAAGCATATGGTTATCTTCAACATTTTTGTCAAGCATTTTGTTATCTTGGTGACTTAACCCATTCCCACACAAGCCCTCCTTTTTACGCCCCTCAAGAAAAAAGCTTTGGAAAACATTGTGGAAAATGAAGAAATTGCTTTTATCAAGCAATTTCTTCATTATCCACCATGTTTTCTATCCAAAAAGACAAAGAAAATTTAAATTCCACCAACTTGAAAATATCGTCTGCAGCTTCTTTCAATTTGGACCAGTCTAAAATTTTGTTGAGTTGGAATTGGTTAAATGCTGACAACCCAACGATTGGCTACTAAAATGAGGACCAACATAAGATTTGTCGAACACTCGGCTGTTCAAGTTCTTTATTATTGGTCAAGCTTCTAGGAAAAAAATGGGCATGGTTCTTTCAAAAATGCATTTAGAGTTATCCCCCTTGTTGGCATAAATTATTCTTTTGACAGTGAACATATATTCTGAGTTTCAAGTGAATGTGGTCAGTAATACCAAAGATATCACAAAATGTCAGTTCTTGTTAGTCAAAAGTTGGCATAATTTGTTCAAAATGCATCTAGTTATGATACAGATTGCTCTATTGATAGTGAACATATATTCAGAAGTTCATGTGAAGTTGTTTAGTAATACCAGAGATATTTCAAAATACCCAAGTTTTAATTTGAAAAGGGTGCAGAATTCATTTATAAATCTCCCCTGTTAATATAGATTGGTATTTTGATAGTTACGATATATTCCAATTTCAAGAGAATGTGTTCAGTAATACAAGAGATATAATATAATGTCCAAGTTTTTTTTTACCATGCAGACAGACACAGAAATGGCCGTAGCATTACCTCTGAAAAAAGCCAAGCTAATAAAATGAGCAATATTTATCTATCCTTCCCTTAACACGCACATATATTATTCTATAAATTAATTGGGTCTCTTCGCCAAGACCATAAAGATACTTAAAAACCTAGATTAGACAAACAGATTGTGGAATGTTTAGTGCATGTGAATGAAGCTGTGGAGCTGGAGCACCTTACCATGGACACACCAGTTCTACGATAACATCCTATCTGAGTCTCCAGCTGCTATTGATGGGAGACAAATATTGAAAAGGATATTTGCCGAAGCCAGGGATTGCACATGGGACCCCACAAGAGCTAAGAGCTACCAACTGCGCTATGACCGTGGCCATTTCTTTAGTTCTATTACCATCACTATACTTACTTTCTTCATTGATGGGTGAATGAGCTCTTTCTGAAAATAAAAAAAAAGAAGATATTATATTTCATTATGTGTATTTGTAAATATCCACATGTGATATTTGACCTCAATCCTTTCCCTAACAATCCCGGATTTTAACTTTCCTATGATATAACACTTGAGAAAACATTGTGGAAAAAGAAGAAATTGCTTGTGACAAGCAATTTTTTCTTTTCCAACACAATATTTTCTATTCTAACAATTCAAAAAGAATTTGGACAAGTCAAAATTTTGAAGAAAACTAAGTAAAGGGTTAGCTAATTCCCACTAAATGACGCTTGTAAACGCCTCTAAATATGAAAGCTTCGAAAAACATTGTGGAAAATGAAGAAATTGCTTGTTTAAAATAATTTCTTCATTATCCACATTGTTTTCTACCCAAAAAAGAAAAAAGATTTTAAAAGAATCCATTAACTTCAAATTATCGTCTGCAACTTCTTTGAATTTGGACCGGTCTAAATCTTTAACCCATTCCAACTCAGTGACGCTTTTAGAAACCCTCAAGGCAAAAAGCTTTGGAAAACATTGTGGAAATGAGGAAATTGCATGTATCAAGTAATTTCTTCATTATCCACAATGTTTTCTATTCAAAAAGACAAAGAAATTTAAAATTTCATCAACTTGAAATTGTGGTCTGCAGCTTCTTTCAATTTGGACCAGTCTAAAATTTTACTGTGTGGGAATGGGTTAATGTGTGGGAATGGCTTAAACAGATTCTGTCTTATCTATGATCATAGGCTGATCGCTAGCAAAGGTCACTGACCTTGGAGCCTTAGTTACTGTTTCCTTTTATGCTTATTTAGTTTCTTATTCACTGTTATCATAAACCCCATAAAATGAATTTTCTACCTTCTTCCCAATCAAAGTAATCAAATGTAAGTCCCAATTTATACTAATAATGACAAAATAGTACATTTCATATTTAACTCTTGTTATGCCAAGCCCATAATATTCCTGATTTAGCCAGGAAAGTATAGACAAAGATTGACCAGCACATATCGATGGCTTAGAGCAAAAACATAGTATGGCTCTATACATTGTATAGAGCCATACTATGTTTTTGCTCTAAGCCATCGATATGTGCACATCTGATCTTAATCTACACAACCTGCTTTAACCATTCAAGCCAGAATCATTTTCAAAAAACAAATTTCAGTGCTTCTTCTTCCTATAATTGAGAAAACATTGTAGGAACAGAAGAAATTGTTTTTAACAAGCAACTTTAAATTTACCTTTGAATCTGGAAAGGTCTAAAATTCTGCAGAAATAGGAAAGGGTTAAGTATTAAATGAGGTATTACAAAATGTCAATGCAAGCCCACAGAGACAACACCAACGGCCTTAAATTCTATAGCAATGCTTAGAGACATAAATGGTTCAGACTGAAATATTTCACTAACAAACCTTGTAGTTGATAACCATGCAATAATACTTGATGTTGTAAGTCTATAGAAAAGTCTTTGGTCTGGGCTGGACATTCTGAAGTAGTGGACTGAAATGCAGTACAAAACATAGAATACGTTTCTGCTAAGATCATGAAGAACCCAAAATGAAGCATTGTCATCACCTCGTTATGGCCTTACTTTGTATTCCTGTGTAACTTTCTGGTGAATTAACCCATGACCACACAATAAAGTTTTAGACTGGTTCAAATTGAAAGATGTTGCAAACGACAATTCTAAGTCGATGACACTTTAGAAATCTTTCTCTGTCTGTCTAGAAAACTTTGTGGGAAATGAAGAAATTGCTTGTTACAAGCAATTTCTTTCATTTTCCACAATGTTTTCCAAAGTTCTTTTCTTGAGGGGCATGCAATGGAGGGATTATTGGATAATGGGTTAAGTTACATGCATTTTCGAATATGACAAGTATTAATTTCAAATTACAAACTTCTGCAAAAGTGATTTACTTATTCACAACTAGGTAGTTGGCCAGGGACATCATGTCAAGCCTGCTGAATATTTCATCTGTAGCTGTGACGTTGACCTTGAAACTATCTGAAAATGTGTTTCTTTCTGCACACTCACTCATGATGGAGAAAAATTGCCAAAATAATTTTAAAATCAACAAAAAGTGTAAGAAATATGCTATGGACAAGGTCAATTTGAATCCCTGACTTGTGACCTTGGAGTCATCTGAAAATTGTTTCAAATGTCACAGCTACTGATGATGGAGACTAACTGTACC
The DNA here is from genome assembly GCA_946902895.1 of Fragum fragum. Taxonomy (NCBI): domain Eukaryota; kingdom Metazoa; phylum Mollusca; class Bivalvia; order Cardiida; family Cardiidae; genus Fragum; species Fragum fragum. Next base: position 45,970,779 of record OX336375.1, read on the forward strand.
GAGTTATTTTGAAATTACATAGTTACAATTATGTATGGCTCACCACAAATGAGCTTGATAAAAAAAAAATACAGTCAAAATTTAATTGTGACCAATAATGAAAGTGGACCATCCTGAAATTCTATTGACACTTTAAAGAGGCAAACAACAATCTGCGGTCAGATGCCAAGCCAAGTGAACTCAGTCAGTTGTCTTTCCCAATGAAAAAATTAGTAGTACAAGTGGGATGAGGAGTTCGTGCCTTGGCTTAAATATCTGGGTTTTACTGGTGGAAAAAATGACACAAAGCCGTGGCCTCCCAATTCAACTGAAATACTAATGAAAGTGGTGTTAAACAACTCTCGTCATACAAACTCCTAAAAGTGAAAAGTTCTTATTCTAGTCAGGCTTGTCTGATCAGGGTTAATACTTCTGTGGTACTCCTTAATGAGATTTTGGGAAAAAATTAACACTTTCCCATACGATCCCTGATTTTTATGTCCAAGTAATATCAAACTGGAGAAAACATTGTGGAAAAAGAAGAAATTGCTTGTAACAAGCAATTTCTTCTTTTCCCACAAAGTTTTCTTTCAATGCCAGCTTTTTGAATTGTACTCACTTTACAATGTCATCTGGTATCCCTATGAATTCGGACAAGTCTCAAGGTTTGAAAAACAGTGAAGGGTTAAAACAGTCAGAGCAAAAATTAAGAAAGTGACTTCAAATATACAGGCACTGACATTAGTTTTGCACCCCTGGAAATATTTGTTTGTTAGAATGGGGTATAACTCCGCTTTAACAATTGTTAAGTCAAATAGCAGTGGCTGGAGCACCTTACAATGGATTCCATTTATATCTTGCACCAGTACTACCTTTACATCCTTTCCTAGCCTCCAGCTGCTATCCCACTTAGGTTTACGATTATCCATCCATTGATGGAAGACAAATGTCAGAAAAGGATATGTGCCGCTGCCGGGGATCAAACCCATGACACTCTATGATTGAAGATTTGGAGTCTGATGCGCTACCAACTGCGCTATGATGGCAGCTCCCCTCAAAATATGATATACGGTAACAACTTACATCTTCATATAATTTCTGTAAGGCAGGTATCTTTCTTGGGGATATGATGGACAAGTTGATTCCTCTCTACAAAAGAAAGAAATGAGATTTCAACAAGTCAAATAAAATAAGCTAGAATGGATGTCAAAGGAAAACTAGAATCAAACCTTTGAAATTGGACATTTAATTCTAATTACGGAACTATCTAAGCCAAATCTTTAGTCTGATTTATACATTTTCACTTACATTATATGGGAAATAAGTTCTTACAACTTGGATTGATCTGTCTAGATTTTGCTTCCTGCAAAAAACACTGGAACTCAGAGTTGAAGGTGTTGGCTAATAAAAGAACAAGGATCGATAGCCACTCCTTCACGGACTGACATTGGACTAATCTGAAAATTTCCTCAAGATGGCACATTAGCCCATGACAGAGGGCAATCCCAACAAGTTATATTGAAGTTCATAGATAGAAGTAGGAGACTATATTCTAGACAAAATGACCCTCAGCTATGATATAAAGCTAAATAAAGCTTGGTTAATGATTGGTTCACATAACAAATTGATCTTAACCCTTGTCATGCTAATTAATCACTTTATCAGAATATCATCAAAATCAAAGGGTTGAAAGTACTGGATGGCTTGTAAGTCAATGTTTCTTTTCAAAAATAATTTTTATGAGCAATTTTTGCACATATGTGCAAGCTGATCTTTGTCTAAACCTGTCAAAAACAGGGATATTCAGGGCACAGCATGACAAAGGTTAAAATCTTGTCATGTTTGTTGTTACATCTAGCTAATTGCCCAATCGCGGCTGTCAGTCAAGGAATATATCGACCAATCAAATATTTCATTCAGCCCAGAATTGAGATTTGAACACCAACATTGGCCGCCATTTTTGTAAAATATCTTTGTTGGTTAGGCAACTTAAACATCATAACTACAGCTTATTTGTAAGCTGTAGTAAGTATGTTTAGGTCTCCTTCCAACCATTCTGCTTTTTTGTTACATGCTACTGGCCACATTTTTTTTCTAAAATAACGTCATATAAAATTGAAGCAGGATTTCATGTCAGAGTCAATGGGCGTGGCCAAAGGAGTAAGTGGGCAGGGCCAATGATTGGTCTATTCTAAATGAGGATTTTTTTGTTGTAATGTTATAGTGTTTATATACCTACAATTTTACAGCATGAGATCACTTTGTCAATGTGCAAGAAAACATTGTAAATACAGCTTACTTGAGCTGTAGTTACAATGTTTCATCACAATATAACTTAATGTAATCACTTATTTTGTTTTGAATGGGGTATAACGCCACTTTTACCAGTATTTCAGTAATATTGCTGCAGATGGAGCACCTACTCATGGATTCCTGGTATTTCTCACACCAGTAAGCCCACTAAATCCTTTCAGAGCCTCCAGCTGCACATCCCACTTAGATTTACGATTATCAAACTAATGGTGGGAGAAAAATGTCGGAAAGGACCGATGGGGCATCAAAACTGGAACCCTACAATTGAGCTAAGGACACGTAACCATTTTAACCCATTCCCATAGCATGAAATCATTGTGTCAATGTGCAAGAAAACATTGTAACTACAACTTACTCAGGCAGTAGCTATCATTTTTCATCACAGTATAACTTAACATAATCACTTAACCATTTTAACCCATTCCCACATGATGATGCTTTTTGATGCCTCCAAGGAAAAAAGCTATGGAAGACACTAGGGGATATGAAGAAATTGCTTGTGTCAAGCAATTTCTTCATTAACCACAATGTTTTCTACCTCAAAAGACAAAAATGATTAAAATTTCATTGGCTAAAAATTGTCGTCTGCAACATCTTTGAATTTGGACTAGTGTAACATTTTGAAAAATGGTGAAGGGTAAAAGACATTCTTGTTAGAAATGAATAGAATAGTACTAAAAGGATATGTCTGATGATACAATTGACCAATTGCGGCTGTCAGTGAAATAACTAGTTGACCAATGAAATCATTAATTGAGAAATGAGTTTTGATCTCCGTCATTGGCCGCCATTTTCGTTAACCTTTTTTGTTGGTTTGGCGACTTAAGCTTGAAAACGTTTAGGTCACCAACCAGCTATATTACTTATTTGTTACATGCTACATACCATAATTTTTTTCAAAACAACGCCGTTTAAAATCAAAGTTGGAGTCAAAGGGCAGGGCAAACAAAGTTAGTTGGCAGGATCAGCAATTAGTTAATTTGTCCACATGTAATGTTTACCTTGGCAATCATGTTAGCAAGCTGATCACTGGTAAAGCCAATATATCTACTGCCATCCATACTGGGTAAATGATAAGGTGGTGAATTACACACTAGAATACAGTGTCTTTCTGTTATCAAACTGAAATTTTAGAAAACATCAATCTTATAATGAACACTGCATGCAAATGCCAACCCTCAGCATATCTTGTTTTAAAATGCGTTACCCATTACCAGACGAACAATTTTAGACTGGTCCAAATTAAAAGGAGCTGCAGATCTCAATTTAAAGTGTATGCAAGTTTACATTTTTTCAACTTTTTGAAAAGAAAACATTTTTTAAAATGACGAATTTGCTTGTTACAAGAAATTTCTTCATTTTTCATAATGTTTTCACAATTGTTTTTAATGAGGAATGTCAAAAAGTGTCACTGCATGGGAATGGGTTTAGAGTTATCCCCCCTTGGTGGTATAGTTTACTATTTTGACAGTAATGATATATTCCATGTTTAAGGTGAATTTGTTCAGTAATACTCGTGATATTATACAAACTCAAATACTTGGAGAATGACATTGATGTAGACGCAGACATCCTGGCCATAGCCAAACTGGCTACAAAACTACTTCTCTTCACTTTTAAACACTGGTGGGGCTTCGCAAAAGAACCATCAAATTTCATAATGATTGATCAACTTGGGTTTAGTACATTAAGCCTATTACCAGACTTCCAAACTCAAATAAGTTGCAAACAACAACTAGGTGTAACTTGAAAAATTAAGTTCCATATACGATAAAAAAACATTTTGAGAAAAAAAGAATTTGCTTGTTACAAGCAAGTTGTCCTTTTCCAACAAAGCTTTGTTATCTTCCCAAGCCCATAAGAATTAAGGATTGTATGGTCTTGGGGATAACCAATTACCAGATGAAAGAATTTTGGATTTGTCCAAATTCAAAAGGGCTGAGACATTAATTCTAAGTTTAAAAAAATCTTGGTGGAACACATTGCAGAAAATGAAGATTCTTTATTTTCCACAATGTTTTCCCCAACTCAATTCTTGGGGTTTATAAAAAAGAAAATTTATGAGGAAATGGCTTGAAAAAAAACATGAAACTTATCAAACCTAGAAATTTTTTTATTTATTTAAGACATCTATTTATAGTCACAGGTCATGTTCAGTGCTATTTTTATATAAAAGTTCTTCAAGTAGAGTTTTAAATTGGGTCTAAAAGTTGCAAAAGGGGTAATTCTTCCTTACCTATCATTATTTCTCTTCTCTTTCATATCATCAAACACATGAAGAGCTGTCCTCAGACCTTCAGATATGTGACTGTGACACTCCCCACATCCTCCTATATACCTGAAAGATTAGGTGGGAAAAAAATGGGTTATTTTTGGTTTCTAAAAATAGACTACTAGAAGTGGGTATTTCCTTTGCCTTCTAAAAATAGACAATTCTTAAACTATATAAACAATAGATTGAATGAAGTTATAATTTACCTTAGGCAAATGTGACAAAACGAAATACTTCCTTTATTTGAGTCATAATTATTCAAAAGGAGTTCAAACTGACTATTCCAATCCTCTTATGCATTTTCTAGGCAGTGTATTTGGCCCTTGACCAGATATTTTCTTTTGTTAGGAGGGGGGGGGTCAATTAGACAGAGGTCATGATAATCATTAATAACTAGTAAAAACATGAGAGTCTTGACAGTAGAAAACTCTGTGGAAAAATAAGAAATTTCAAGTCAGAAGTTTGTCATGCAAAAACAAATTGTAAAACCTACAAAGAAATATCACTCATACAAAGTATAAATACATATATGTATATGTATTGATTAACCCTTTCCTGGACAAACCCGGGATTTTACGTCACTGTGATTTTATACTTGAGAAAACTTTGTGGAAAAAGGATAAATTGTCTGTAACAAGCAATTTCTCATTTTCCCACAATATTTTCTACCACATACGATGGTCAGATTTCAAATTGCATGCATTTTTCATTGTCGTCTGCAACCTCTTTCGGATTGGACCAGTCTAAAATTTCATAAAACAGGAAAGGGTTAATTTCAAACCTGTGACGACAAACAGTTGACCCATTCCTACCCCATCTGCTTTTTCATGACACTCAAGAAAAGGATTTCGAAGAACGTAAAATGTGAAGCACTTGCAATGTTTTTATTCCCCGCTTTGTTTTCTATCCTACATGTAAGGCAAATATTTTTTAAATTCACAAACTTGAACTTGCGGCTACCATTTGAATTGTATCAGTCTAAAAAGTTTGCCTGTGAAAATGGGACAACCCTATCAAGACACTATAAAGGATCACTTTTTCTGTACATGCAAAATTATCTATCCAAAACATACACCTTGATAAAACTAGACATTGTCGCAAAGTGGACTAATACCTTCCAACAGCCCTTGTCCATATACAAGGGCTCTCCGCCAAAGGGCCATAACAAAAAATGGCCTTTTAAATTAAAGGGCCATAAATTCGTCAAAAATAAATGGACTATAACCAAAATAAGATATGCACATGTCTGAAATATTGATGTTTCTGTGAAATTTGAATCAAATCTGTCCTATAGTTGCTGAAAAATTGAGTGGATACAATTTTTCACCAAAGGGCCATAACTCCGTCAAAAATCAATGGACTGTAACCAAAATAAAATATGCAAATCTCTGCTTGATACTGATTATATCAGTGAAGTTTAAATCATATCAAGCAAATGGTTGCCATGAAATTGAGCAGACATGAAAAAGCTACAGACAGGCAGACGGACTGATGGACCGACCGACTGACAAGCTGACTCCTACATACCCCCCCAAACAAAGTTTAGGGGGGTATAATTATCAAAATTATCTATCCAAAACATACACCATGATAAAACAGCCACTTGTTTCAAAGAAACGCTCATGTCAGCTCTTAAAACAATAAAGTTATAGACCAGTCCAAATTCAAAGAAGTTGCAGACGACAATTTAAGGTTTATGAAACTATTAAAATCATTGTCTTATAGGGTAGAAAACACTGTGGATATTGAAGAAATTGCTTGTAACAAGCAATTTCTTCATTATCCACAATGTTTTCCAAAGCTTTTTATCTTTTAGGGGTGCCTAAAGACGTCATTGAGTGGGAATGGGCTGAGATGAGAGTTTGGCAAAGATTGTCGATAATGGAGAAATTTTCTTATGATAAGCAATATCTTCATTTTCTGCAATGTTTTCTACTAAAAAAAAACACCAACTTTAAATTTTTGTCTGCAACTTTTCTGTCTGTACCAATCTAAAATTGTGTTGTATTGTAATTGATTTTGTTACAAGTTGGACCGTTGAATTCATTGATTGATTGAATGAATGGATTTAATGCCACTAACAACAATTTTCAGTCATTTCACGGAGGCTGGAGCAAATAACCATGTTTTCCTGATATGTCTCACACTAGTTCTACCACTACATCCTTTCCGAGCTTTCAGCTGCTCATCCCTCTTAGGTTTACGATTAACCACCCATTGGTGGGAGACAAATGTCAGAAAGAATATTCGCCTCAGCCAGGGATTGAACCTGGGACCCAAGGACTAGGAGTCCTACATGCCAGCACTGTGCTACGGCTGCAGCCAACGGCTAAATCCAAGAGTGGTAACAATCTAGTAAGTGCAAGGAGGTAAAGGATCAAACTTTGAACATACTGTGCTCCTTCAAGCCAAGTCAGAAACTGGTGGGTGCTTGTGGTGAGATCTGAACATCTGGTGGTGGAGTCTGGGGCGATGTCTGCGGCGAAAAATGTCACCAAGTTGTAGAGTGTGCAGCTATACTGGAATAAAGATTGGAAATGGTGTGGAAGTCAAATCTCAAGTCAAAATTTCTTGATTTCTTGAAAATAAAGCTTTTTTCTCAGATCAGTACCTGCAAATTTAATATTCACCCAATACCAAAGGAAAATTATTAGCTAGTCAAAATCAAAATAGTCTTCAGATGACAGCACAGGGAAGACAAGAGCACCGCCCACGGGTGCCAACACTCGGCTGCAGGTGCAAAAATATAATGCAAAATTCTAAGTCAAAAAGGGGCATAAATCTTACAAAAAACACTCTTAGAGTTACCTCCTTTACAGTCTAGATAGCTCTTATGATGGTCAATATACATGCCAAGTTTCATAAGGATATCTTCAATAACAACAGAGATATGACCAAGGTTAAAGTTTGTCACGCCAACGCCAACATTGACGCAAACAACGCCAAGGTGATCACAATACCTTTCTCTGAAAACAGCAGAGCTAAAAATGTTGATTGTCAGCATTTTCACATTTCTTGACAGTATTTCCATAGCTAATTTCTACAAAGTTTTCAAGGTCAGTTACAAGTTCCCCAAGCAATTTCTCTTTTTCTCAGATAGATTTTTTAATAAGCTTTCATTCATTTCAAGCATGTTTTAGATTTTCTTCTGTGTTATCTGGCAATTTATTTGGTATATTCTAGAGCATTTTCACTATGGCAAGTCAAGCATTTACTTGATTTGAAAATAAACCAATTATCTTAAGTTTGTCACATCAACACCAACGCCAATGCCAACGCAAACAACGCCAAGGGGATCACAATACCTCTGGTTTTCTCCAAAAACAGTTGAGCTAATAAAAAATAAAAAGTCTGTGACATTTCCAACAATTTAATAAGTGATCCTAGTAGAGACTAAGATCACCCTGAGCAACAGCAGATCCTGATTAGTCTCCATGGTCTGTTCTACAGATAAAATGACTTGGTGTTTCTTTTGACAATAAGTCATTATTTTCAATGCATTGAGGGGCTTCCAGAATGCTCAGTATCTGGGCTTCTCGCACAATTGAAATTGTTGGAAATGTCACACACAAACTCAAATTGACCAATCACTGGCCCCACCCATTTACTCCTTTGGCCCAATCAAATGAATCTGGCAGGATGTTTGTTTTTTTGGTATTTACAGAAGTATTTTGAAAAATCTTTTGCCAGTAGCATGTTACAAAAAGTAGAATGGTTTGTTGACAACCTCAATGTCATAACTACAGCTGATTCAAGCTGTAGTTACAATGTTTAAGTTACCAAACCAACAAAAAATCTTCTAAAAAATGGGTGGTCAATGTCGCAGTTCAAAGTTGAATACCAGTCTAATGAAAAATTATTCCATTGGTCGACTGATTATTGATTTACACTGCGTTAATTACTTGTAACAACCAGTTTTTCATCCCCCCCCTAGTTTGCTATCCTGTATAGAACAGAATGCAAAATAAAAACACAGTTTTTAGTCAAATAACTGGTGCCTAAAGAGCATTACACATATTTCAAGGGGGATTCGGGGGTCCCCCATATGCAAGCTCTGGGGGAGCACCAGATAGGGAGCCCAGGGTGGCAGTGCACTGGAAAAATACAAACAAGAGGGCCATGGTGGCCCTAAATTGCTCACCTGAGTAAAAAGTCTCGAATTTTTTTTTTTTTCATTAATGGCAACTAATTGAGCAAAATATGTGGCCTCTATAGTGCATACAAGGTGTTTCTAAGGTTTGACCCTAGTTTTCTACCCTAGTTGACCCAGTTTCGAATTCATACAAAATTTTCACAACAATCATTCTGAACAATTTTCAGGTTAATAGGCAAGAAATGTGGCCTCTAGAGTGCATGCAAGATTTTTCTAAGGTAAGACCCTGTGACGTAGTTTTTCACCCCAGTTGACCTAGTTTCAAACTTTGACAAGATTTCATTCTGACAAAATTTCAGGTTAATCGCGCAAAAATGTGGACTCTAGTAGCGCATTCAAAATTTTTCTAAGGAATTGAACCAATGACCTAGTTTTTGACCCCAGTTGACTAACTTTCCATCTTGCTCTAGATTTCATCAAGACAATCAATCATGACAAAATTTCAGGTCAATTGGGCAAAAAATGTGGCCTCAAGAGTGCATACAAGGTTTTTCTAAGTTTTGACCCTATGACCTAGTTTTTGATCCCAGTTGACCAAGTTTTGAACTCATACAAGATTCCATCAAGATAATCCTTCAGACCAAATTTCAGGTTGATTGGGAGAAAAAAATGTAACCTCTAGAGCCCATTCAAGGTTTTTCTAAGGATTTGACCAAATGACCTAGTTTTTGACCCCAGTTGACCTAGTTATGAACTTGTCCAAAACTTCATAAAGACAATCATTCTAATCAAATTTCAGGTTGATCAGACAAAAGATGTGGCCTCTAGAGTGCATACAAGGTTTTCCAAGATTTGACCCTGTGACCTAGTCTTCCACCCCAGTTGACCCAATTTCAAATTGTCTGAGCTTTCATCAAGACAGTCATTCTGACCAATTTCAGGTTGATTGGGGGAAAATGGTGGCCTCTAGAGTGCAAACAAGGTTTTTCTAAGATTTGACCAAGTGACCTAGTTTTTAACCCCAGTTGACCCATTTTCACACTCACACAAGATTTCATCAATACAATCATTCTGACCAATTTTCAGGTCAATTGGGCAAAAAATGTGGCCTCTAGAGTGCATACAAGGTTTTTTTAAGATTTGACCCCGTGACCTAGTTTTTGACCCCAAATGACCCAATTTCGAACTTGTCTGATGTTTCATCAAGACAATCATTCTGACCAATTTCTAGGTTGATTGTGCAAAAAATGTAGCCTCTAGAGTGCATACAAGGTAAATGTTGAGGATCAATGAGGGACGACACACGACGGACATCCACCTTACCACAAAAGCTCACCTTGAGTACTTTGTCATATGCGAGAAAGTACTTTTTCAAACTTTTTTTCACATTCACAAAAAATTGAACTCATAATATCTTGTAGGGGCAGACTGATCTGGTAGGAGTCAAATGTTAACAGTTATTAGGAGTGAAGTTGTGAATAAAGGGCATTTATTCAAGTATTCAAACTTATCCAAGCTGATGAAATGTGTATGCATCTTCATGCCACTTAACCACTACATTGAAATGTCATCTTCCAAGAATGGTCTCTTTTGGCATTTGGGCTTGTGCTAGCCTGTAATTCTGCAGTCAATGACCACTTAATACAAATTTGGAAAAGTTTTAGAAATCAACATATCTGTTCTTGTTTATTTCTATTCACTTAACTCATTCCAACACGATCCCTCCTTTTTATGCCCCTCAAGAAAAAAGCTTTGGAAAACATAATGGAAAATGAAGAAATTACTTATATCAAGCAATTTCTTTCTCATCCACAATGTTTTCTATCCAAAAAGGCGATAAAATTTGAAATTCAATCAACTTGAAATTGTCATCTGCAGTTTCTTTTAATTTGGACCAGTCCAATATTTTGTTGTGTGGGAATAGGCTAATATTTAATATCTATAAAGTAATAGAATAAATATAAACTTTAGTAGATTTCACTTGTACATAAGATGCATCACTGAAAATTGAAGTGTCAAAATATCCCGTTAAGACCCTTAGAAATTTCTCACAGGGGTGTCAGAATGAGCCCCTGGGAGAAATTTCTTAGGGTAAAAACAGGACATTTTCAGATTTTTGAGGGTCAAAATCCTGGTTTAAGAGTCAAACATGCGCCCTGTGTATGATGATTTACGAACATAATAAATACTTACATCATGTCCATAATCAACAGGATCTGGTGGTCCACCATTAAACAACCTAAAAAGTAATAGATCTGATTTGTGTGTGTGTGTGGGGGGGGGGTGTTGTTGTTGTTTAGATTCATAAAAACTTAAGAAACAGCAGACTGTCAATGTCAAACTGAGCTTTAAACAGTGATGTGGACATACAATTTCAATACACTTGTACCTGACAAGTAACAGAATTTTCTGCTTGTCCAGATATCAAATGAACTTGTCGCAAAAAATGAAGAGATAATTTTTGAGAAAACGGTGTTAACCCTTTCCCACACAGTGACGCTTTTTGACGTGTAAAATGAAGAAATTGCCTGTAACAAGCAATTTCTTCATTTTACACAAAGTTTTCTACCCAAAAAGTTGAAAAAGATCTAAAAATTTCATAAACTTTAAGTTGTAGTCTGCATCTTCTTTCAATTTGGACTGGTCTAAAATTTTATTGATGAAGAAAATTCTGTAACCCACAATATTTTCTCCCCTTCAGTATACAAACATGATGGAAACATTCCAATATAAACTTTAAATCTGGTTTTAATAGAGAGGGTTTTATTTTCGCTAATATTCAAGAATCTCGCTTCAATTGTACAAAAAAAATATGCTGAGGTCCAAAGTACGCCTGGGACTGAGGAAGATCACATGACAAAATATTTACCCAATTTGGCATCATCACACTTTATTTTATCTATATGGGCAGGGTTTTCATTAGTACCCAAAAGTCAAGAGTCATTGACCCTTGGGCCAAAATTTCCAAGAGTCAAAATTGAAATCCCAAGAGTCAAAATGCGATATTCCCCCCCCCCCCCCCGAGCAATTTAGAAAAAAAAGCTTAAAACCTTGTTAGCAATGGTGCCTTAAAAGTGATTGTATGTTTTTTTTCAGCGATGGTGCCTTAGAATAAATTCTGTCTCAGATTGAAACATTTCTCCAGTCTGACAGTATTCTATTTTCAATATAAGTTAAATTTTACGGAAAGATTAGTATTTATACATATTATTAGTTTGAATCAGTTTTAGAAAATCTTAAGAGTACTAAGAGGATCAAATTATTTTAATTTCTTATGAAAAGAAGTGCCGATTTTATGCACGAAAACCAATGACATTTCTTGGGCAATATTTTCTTTGGTTTCACTTTACTTCTTGATTATATTCTGTGAGCTTTTTATTAAAGAAAAAGCAGATAAGTAAATTTCAGTAGGATTAGAACTCTTAAAATGGGTTTAATCATTAATTTCACAGGTGTCAAGTACCTGTCAATGACGATCGCCGATGCATGTTCATCACTGGGAAGTGCTAATTGCCTATCAAGCTGGGTGTTAAACTTGATGGGGTGTATATTTTTTATAATCAATTAACCATTTTCTAATAATTTTGGCACACTTATGATGACCCTTGACGCATGGCTGATAATTTTCGAGAGTCAAAATGACGCACAGTGACAAATTTTCAAGCGTCAAAATTGCATTTTTTTGAATTTCTGTGCGTCAAAACCCGAGGTCACGGGTCAAACGAAAACCCTGTATGGGTATTATCTCCTTTTCGGAGTAAAAAAGCAAATCAGTTTTGAGAACAGGACAAATCTTTAGAAGACAACAAAATTTTATAACCTGCCAAATTAGGACATCTATTGTATTGAACACAGCTATACAATAATAATTAGACAACTAAGAGCTAAAACTTTGTAACCATCTCTTGATTGCATAGACTCTTAAGAACCTTTCAACAAATTGAAAGCAGACGATGCAAAATAAATCAATTAAAAACAAAAAAATGCATCTATTTTGGCACAGGATATAGACTAGTTATTTCATATCATGAATTTGGTATTATCGTATTGACAAATTTTCGATGCGCAAGTGGTTTTAAGGTCTAAAGATTACTACCTTAAACCTCTTTTTAGCTCTTTCCAAAAATGAATTAAACATAAACTTTAATGCATAATTTTCGATCTTGGAACGATTTCAGGAGAAAAATGATTATACTATGAGAATAGGTCAAAATTTTTAAAATGAGTAATCATTCTATAGGTCAGAATGAAATCGGGTTGCTATCGTACACCATTTTTTACTTTACTGTTGTATTCCCGGAGATACTTTACAGAAATTACCTAAGTACCATACTGTTACTCATGAATTCAAGAACTCGCTTATATGTCTTCAGGTCCTGCTTACGTAGCTTACAATTCATGAAAAAAGTTTTAATTTTTAAAATTGTGACCCACCACAATTTAAGCTTTGTTTACATAAAGTCAGTGATGACATTTTAACTTTCCCCAGTCATTCAAACTGGCTGGGTCTAGGAGTTTTTAAGGAACCTTAAAAAATAATGCCATCAGCACCTGTCCACAACAGTCAACGCTGAAGTTTAACAAACATTCCCAGTGAGGAATCAGGCATTTGACTCGATCTCAAAATGCAAACAAACATGAGTTGAAATTGATAATAAAAACAAAAAATGTTCATTCCAGAGAACTTAACTCATAACCTTCTTAGAGAAGATTAATAAAAAGATGGTGATCCAAGAACACCATTGTAACATGTATCATATCTCATTAAATATGAAACGACTTACTCAAGAGTTGGTTTAATATAGTTTGAAACGATGTCCTCAATGTATGCACCCAGGTTCGCTGTCCCTTCCACAACAAACACAACGTCCCTCGTGGGACGTGAGGGCCCGTCAAACACTACCATACTGTGTCTTTCTTATCGACAACAGATTATCTTTTGTAAAATATTACTGGAAAACTTGAATTTCTGTTTTCTCAACTGAAACCGGAAGTGCCTAGAAACACATTTTTGGGTATGATATATTCATACGTTTGATATATATAGTGCACCTATATTAGTCAAATCAATGATCTCAAACGATATTGCTACAATTAAATGAGCTTTTTATTTTCTTACTTTTAATATACATAATCTAGAAATGAATCCTTCACGACCCTTATAGGTAGTTACATTTGAGGATGAATATCTTAAAAGCGGGATTCTCTTAATGACGTCACTAATTAATCTAATTATAGATAATAGGAATTCCCCTTAATTTACAGAATCAAAGTACACAGACTATCTTTCTTTTAGTAGTGTTTTTCTACGTCACGTACATTTATTGATATTTGACAGAGGCTAGTAAACACCCAAAATCCTAAAATATGTATGTCAACGAGGTGTTTCAAATGACCAGTCAACTCGGCCCATTGAACAACTCGGCCCGGTCGACTCGTCCAAAATATATAGTATATAGTAATGCAAGTGTATACATAATATATATGATTTTTTTTGTAAAATTAATATCCCGTTTGAGTATTAATTTATTTTCTTTTTTTTTTTTAGAATAATATCATAATGTTAAACTACATTTTTGGAATCGGGCGGATTAAAATGGTTGATTTTTAATCTTAATTAACTTGACTGGACCATTAAATATGCCATTATTCCTTACACCTTTTAAATTAACCAGAATATGCTCACAAAAAGGAAGCAGGTGAAAATAACAGATCTCCTCCCCCAAAAAAGAGTTATTTCTTTGATGAAATTTCAAACACCACTTTAGATCATATGTTGGGGCCGAGTTGACTGTACCGAGTTATACGATGGGCCGACTTGCCATGATTGGGCCAAGATATAAAAGGGCCGAGTTGACCGGTCACCTTTCAATTATTTGAGTGAATCATGTAGGCTCTACTTGATTCTGTCTCAGTTTTTACCCGGTCAACATTATCAAGTTCAAAGAGCCCGTTCAGTAAAATTGTGGGAGTCGGTAACCGTTTTTGATTCCCAGAACAATGGCCGAGGTAGTGAAACGGCAGCTAAAGTCGATTTGCAAGGTAGTCTAAAGACGGATAGGCACAGTTGGCAATCACTAGTTTTGCCGCAATTTGTTATCCGATCGTATACTGCCGGATCAAAACATGCTTGGGTAAAATGGGAAAAGATAGAATACCATGATGTCAAACAATCGATAAAAGTTGAATAAATGTTCATCGTATAAGTAATTATGAAACGCAACCCGATTAACTGTGTTGATAAAGTCCGTAAGATAGGTGCTTACGGTCTTAAACCGATGCAAGTGCCTGGCGTTGATCCTATTATGGCTGCTCACTCGAGGCTTTTCTTTATACAGGCTGGGTCCAAATGTATAAAGGCACTGAAATGCTTTGGGATACGAAGATTTCTGAAGTTTCTGTAAATGAACATTTCTACAAAGGTTAGATCCCCTGGGTGGTCCGTTTTTACCTCAGACGCGTAAAAACTTTGATTTGAACAATATCGTTACATCAATCTGCAAATTGTGCTACGTGCAAAATATAAATCATGCCCATGGATGTATAGTTCGGACCAAAATATTTTTTAAGTTGCTATAACTGGGACTTATTTTCCCAGAATTTAGACCCCTGTTTTGGACCGTCTTTGACCCATCGAGCACCATTTTAGCAAATCGGTAGAAAATTATCTGGATATGTTACAGACAACATATAAATGCCCTTGGTGTATAGTTTTGGACAAGAAGATTTTTGAAAATTACTTAAGATAAGATTTTTTCCGACTTTGGACCCCAGAGGAGGGACCGTCCTTCCCCTATCGGGGAATCATTTGAACAATCTTGGTACACGTTCATCTGGTTGTGCTGCATGTCAAATCATAAATGTCCTTTGATGTATAGTTTTGGAAATTAGATTGCTGTAGTAGATCCATTTGAACTTTTCCCCGCGAATTTGGATCACTAGGACGGGACTTCTTTAATAGATATTGCGCAGAATGCTAATAAAGCTTGTTGGGGCCCATAGTTTTGGATAAGAAGATCTCTGAAGTTGCTCTTTATTTGAACCCCTGGGTCATCTTTGATCCCGGTCTTAAACATTCTTGACAGGCATTCGTCTGTTTATGCTACATATTAAATATAAATGCCATTGAACTATTATTTTTGGCCTACTCTGAGAAATTTTGAAAAAAAAAAATAAATTAAAGGATCATAGCATACAAGAAACATAGTACTTAGTCATTTACAGCATCTTGCTTAACCTTTGACCCTGACCCTTGACCCCTTTTTGATAAGTGTTAATTTTAAATTCTGGAGTAATCAATGACCATTGACAAACTAATTGCAACAGCTACTACACGACAGGAATTACGGACGTTTCGTAACCATTTCGTCTCAGTCATTATGTACCGTGGTATTGGTCATTTCGTACCATAGTATTACTTCTTTCGTATCATGCTGTGGCTATCGTACCATGTTGTGGTCATTTCCTACCATGCTTAGAAGAAATCCCATATCTATGGCATGGTAAAATAAACGATTAAATGAATGAAAATCAATTTAGACAGTACATCAAGAAAACGGATAATGGATCATACAGTATTTGCACATTACTTTTTTTTCGAAAAGGGGATTGTGTTTATTAGAAGAAAATAAGTAGAGAATCAGAACCGTATTTCCGTCGAATTTGTATCATCATTTACCGATTAATGTTACAAAGTAACCTACATAAGAATCTATAACAACTGATGTCATAAATGATACAATGAACAAAATGAAATAAATAAATAACAAAGAATGGGATGAAAAATACCTCTTTGCGATGGATACAAATTTAAAGGTTTAGGAAATGAGAAGCAAAATCATTTCCTGTTCATGACTTTGTTGTTTTGGACGACGTCTATTTTGTCGTTGAAGCGCTAATACATTTATTTCTCGATGTAACAATCTAGAAGTTCATTTCACCTCAACGACATGAGAATCGACTTGTTACTAGAACAGCGCCGATGGTGATTAGTATTTACAGCGTGTTGTGGGCTGAAATTCAATACAACTAAAACTTTGGAAATTCGAAATAAAGTATTTTTTACAAAAAACAATTCCTAATAGCCACGGAATATTTTATTCGTTGCGTGAAAAACTAGATCTACATCTATTTCGTTATCTGGAAAACTTTTATCTTTATGGTAAGATGGTCCGCAACATATATAAACAATTTTCTCATTTCAACATTATGTCATTTTACAACAGTCAATATGTAAAGCATGCGTTAATCAATGTACGGAAACTCTATACGTCAAAAATGTTGGATGCTTCCAAGATGGCGGACGGGATTTGCTTGCAAGGTACGCCTCATTTATTTCTGGTCAGAAACCATTGAATATGCATTTTCACACACTGAGTTTGATATCATCGTGAAGACATTTGGTTGGAGAACCAATGAGTATAACCCTTTTAAATGATATAGTACAGTTTGTCTGTAATGATTAACTGAACAAGGTGTTTTGTGACGTCGAAAATCGAAGCGAGAGATTTTGAAAAATCAGCCTGTATTTCCGATTGCAGAAGGTTCCTAGCAAAAGCACATACCTTGACGGGAAGAAAAATTACTGATCTTCACTACAATACATAAATAATTCGCGTCTCTAGTCAACTTTTGTTGTAGATTCACTTTGAAAAATCGCATAGTTACTGTTCGGTGCAAACCGAAACTGACCTGCTGTACTGTTCGGTGAAACGAATTTCTGTATGTTTGGGTGGCAGATATGACCCCAAAAGTCTGTACGCTTGGGTTTTAATAATAAGACCGCGTACATGTAAAATGTTAGTCTCACATATGAAATTACGCGCTGAACCATCGAATATCCCTTTTTATTTTCATTTTAGGGTTTCAACAATGGATGAAAATAATGGTCACATTTCAGTATATCCATTCATTGTACATGATATATTTCAACGTCGATCACATGTTTTTGTCGTATTGAGAAGATTCATAACCATTTCTCCAATTAGTATTAAAGTTTTTAGTTGTTTCATTAGTACTAAACATGTTAGATGGATGAAACAATGACCTAAATATATTTCGAAGACTATCCGAAAACCTTCTAAGTTCCAATAAATATCTATTCCTGTTGATAAGATCGATATGCCATTCCACGATACTGTGTCCCTTCACCGGTATGGCTCATTGCACTTAGCCATAACGCTTTTCCCAATGTTAAGTTATCGTATACGTATCTACAAGCTTCTTGTGTTGCTAAACCGTCACAAATTTTTTAAATAGCCTCGGGCGAGAGACTGATTATCGCCACTCTCCCTGATGCTATTTGTACATTTGTCATTCAATAAAAGCCTATGCTGGTCAACCGTCACATTGACAATAAAAGTTATGAACTGTGATCATCACAATGAGTGGTGACGATTAGGCATTAGATCCCAGAGTGTTGAAGTATGTCTCAATTTTAAAAGCTAGGAAACTACCGAGGAATGACACCAAGAGACCTGATTCTAGTTAATTAAAGTGGGTGAGCCCACCGAAAAAATGAGAACCGAACCTTGGCGAACAAACTCAGGACTAGCGAAAATATAATTAGTGCGATAACAGAAAGATAGACATGGCTACGTCATTGGTGGATCTCGAATACATGTTCAATTAAACATTATGTTTGAATGTTAGCCAATGGAAATTTTAGAAAACAAAGACCAACTGGATAGCAACTGTTGATCAAGGCTTCTTTAAAGGAGGACTATTCTTAGGGTTTTCTCTCTTAAATACTCTCTAGAAATATATTAGTCCTTATCATTGTTTTCCTTGGAATTTTTCTTTGCACTAGCTTGTTTTAAGTTCAGCTATATAAATCAAAGGTTAGAGCTGAAAATGTTTTTTCTATCGTAAAATACATTTATCAAGTATTTCTCAACCATACACTAATACCACCGTGGGGTTATTTTTATCTATAACTAAACTTGAAATTTGTTTTTAAAGATTCGCATTTGTCCAATTATGGACAGAATAAAACCAATGGTAATGAAGTGAAAAGACCAATGTACGATTTGGCACACCTCTGATTTATTCACACAGGGACTTGTCATTTTTGATTATGTTCGTAATTAAAGACCTATTTTATAGTCTTTATTACGTATATAGTATAGCAATCAATTGAGACAATTCTCTTTAGATTTATTGGTAAAAGGACAAAGGGAAGTTAGCAAGAATGGTCATTATTTGAAATTCTTAGGTTTCAAAGAGAATATTGGTTTCAAGGAGGCGCATGCGCTTATAACGAAGTATAAATGCATAGTGCACATACGGCATTATCTATTTCCTGTCAAATCTATAATATTTGTCTGTATCACTGATTTTCGATAAGGTCATAATTTGTGTGAGGACTTTATCAAAACAATATCGAATGCTTCAAATATCAACTTCAAGGTCAATGTCACTACCAAAACCCCATGCATGAAAATATGACGTGAAAGCTGTTGTTTGTTTCACCAATAATCTACAATACCCATTTCGGGTTAGCAAGTAACTCGCGGATGTAATCTTCTGTTTGCATTAGCTTCATTCAAATATCTGGGTCATATGTCTGAAAAAAATGTCATGAAAAATAAGATAGCAAATTCAAAAGATTTGGAAGATTTTCTTGTAGAGAAAATATCATTGTGCGAACATTATTTACTTCTTCAGTGAAATATTATATATATATTCTCTTTGTCCGTTTTTAAGTTGGAATGCGGAGCAATTCCAACTTAGATTTAACAAAACCGCAAAATGAAAACAAGACAATTTCATTTCGTTTTTTTTGATGACACATATCACATGATCTCTTAGATATGAATACACCTAGGGCTACTTCTCGTCTCAACTTGCCACGGACAATCAGTTAGGTGTAGTCGAAGACAATAATATGGCACATGTAAAGGATGATATAAAAATTCGTTTAGACTTCTAAACATGCTTTAGTTAGCTTTAAATTATTGAAAAAAAGTAATAATCAGCGCAGTGATTTGTTTTTTGTGATCCGCCATCCCGTGTCTGGTAATCACGTGATCTGAAGTGACAAGTGGTAGTCATGTGACCATAGGCAATGTTTACAAACACTTAGGTTGCAAATGCATTTTTACAATAATCACGCCGCCCAGTGCTTTAAAACACTCTAGAGCGATTAAGTGGGGGGGTCGTAGGCATCAAGCAAACGCGATTATTGTGGGATTTACAGCTTTTACTCAATAAAAATCAAATAGATGCAAAACGAAAGTAGAAGTTTTTGAAAATCAGAATGTAAACATATTAACTTCCGGTTTCTTCTTATTTACTAAATAATTATGCTTTATTATGTCGTTATTTACAAGTTTAAATCAATAATAACACATCAAGCCTTTAACAAGTGTCATCTTGTCATTTTCAGCTTGCTCCTTTTTGCTTAAGATTGTTTACGGTTCTAAAGCCGAATGACGAATACGGAAATCGCGCGACTACAGGGCGCCGAAGATAATTTGAAACTATCTTCATCATATTACAGGAATTTTTAGGAAAATGGCACTACCATTTGCAAACAATAACGTTACAATAACGTTAACGTATTTTTTCTTTTGAATTTTAATCACAACGCTTTAAATATTCTTTTTTCCTAATTCTAAACCGGTATTTCAAATCGAATGCCCCGAAACAAGTTTCCGCGCATTTCAGCAAAATTCCACGTATACTCATAAACTTGAAGTGAAAATCTACGTGAGTTTAGTATGATCGTTACAGAATTGGCCGAGTTGAGGGTCAAATAATCATCGAGGTCATTGATTTCTTACTGTAGAAGCTGTTATTCTCTGTTTCAAGATTCAAAAAGGAGTTCACGTATTACAGTTGATCAAAAGGAGAATGTTATGCTTGAAAATTCTATTTTTTCTGTGCGTGACACGAGCTTATAACCCATTCCAACATGATAAAATTTTAGACCAGTCCAAATTCAAAGTAGCAGACGACAATTGTAAGTTGATGAAATCTTTAAAATCCTGGTCTTTTTGGACAGAAAACATTGTGGACAATGAAGAAATTGCATGTACCAAGCAATTTCTTCTTTTCCAACATGTTTTCCAAAGCTTTCATAATGAAGGTCATTTATAAGCGTCACTGTCTGGGAATGGGTTAAGACAATGCTAGTTTTTGTTTTCTGTATGTGGATTTTTGTTTTTGTGCGTTATTCACGCACATATGTACACGAATGGGAATGCCGGTTTAAGTTTAAAGGAGGGAGGCTTACTCGGAAAGTAGTAGATGAATTTGAACCGAATTCCACAGTTATGACCCTTTCCAATCCAACTTCTCGGTTCTTTCAGTCCTTTGATTATTCATGTTACAAGTAATATAATATATGAACCTACGTCAGTGAAACCGCTAAAGTTGGTCGGTCTGAAGGATGGAAATGACTAAAATGAATATCCGCGCAAGATATGTACTCAATAATTATTGATAACAAAGAGAACCATATTTTATGAAAACTAAATGATATTTTCTACTTAATGAAACTATTTGTAAGACATTTATTTAAATTGCAGAAAAACAAAGATACTTGTAACCGACATATTTCCCATCTCACATATATGGATTAAGAGTTTTAAACAAATATTCATTTCTATTGGTTTTGGATCTGTCAAAAATTATGTTTGATAATGATTTCAGATTTAAGTAAAAATATAAAACGATATGAACAAGCTTCTAGAATGCTTGAATATATAAACCATTTAGAATTCTATGTTTCTAGATACAAATTTTGTCTCCAATCAGGGTAAATAGGATTGGCAGCTCGAGGCCCAGAATACGTGTTGTGGTGTTGAATACGCAGAGGTTATTAGGAAAAGGTGTACATTACATCTGAATGATCAAATCGAAAAGATTCAAATTGAAGCTGCAAGAATTGTGTAACTGATTGTTCAAAACTTGTATCTCCTGCTGACCTCTCATCTGAGTCTGGTTTGGAATCTCTTAATGAAAGAATGCGAAAATCTAACCTTATTCTATGTTTCAAAATGGATAAAGGATTATGTCCGAATAGCCTTAGCTCATTAGATTCTCAAAGTATAGGAAGCATATCCTCTTACAGCCTACGTGGGTCTCAAAATCACAGAACCTAACTGTAGAACTGAGCTCCACAGAATATCTTTTCTACCTACGGTCATTGACAAGTGGAAAAAATTGCCAATCGACATAAGAGATCAGAATTTTCAAGAATTATCTACATAGGAATAAACCTATTCCTGAAAAGTTGTACTTTGTAGGAGAAAGGAAACTTCATGTTATACATGCCAGGATTAGAAACAAAGGTAGCTCTCTGAAGTACCATTTATTCAGTAAACTTTTTTTGCGTTTGTGGTGAAACCGAGACGAGCGATAATTTCTTTTTTCTTTAATGTACGAATTATAATGATATTAGAAATACACTCTTTAGTACATTACCAAATACAAGTAACATTGATGTTGACACCTTATTATATCGGGGCAACAATCTGCTATAAAAAGATATGCAAGAATTGTACAGTTTAATCGAATATCGGAGAGAATTACTGTATATATGTTCGCAGATCTTAAACCAT
Organism: Fragum fragum; assembly: GCA_946902895.1. Classification (NCBI taxonomy): domain Eukaryota; kingdom Metazoa; phylum Mollusca; class Bivalvia; order Cardiida; family Cardiidae; genus Fragum; species Fragum fragum. The sequence goes on from OX336375.1 coordinate 45,993,001, forward strand.
ATAATGTATTAGAAATACTAAATAGTTAACATCTTAAATCGCCATTAGGGAGAAAAACATCAAAAACTTGTGCTTCCGTTCTATTTTTTTTTTCTTGATATTTATAGTTATGTTTACATTATTACGTACATTAATAAGAAGTAATGTATGTAGTGTTAGTAGTCCAAGGAATCCAATGTGAAGCTCTTAAGTCGCTGCGACATGACTAAAATACTGTTAATAGTGGTCTGAGATCCAAATCAAGCAACCAACATACGCATGCACGAATCAATAGACAATGTACAATTTCATTCATAAAAACCCAATTGTACAGACTTTTTGGTTCATATTGGTGAAAGGATAGTTCTACACGGAATTCTTGTTCTCAAAACCCAAGCGTACAGACTTTTGGGATCATATTTGGCCCCCAAACGTACAGAAAATCGTTTCACCGAACAGTACAGCAGGTCAGTTAGGTTTGCACCGAAAAGTACACTATGCGATTTTCCAAAGTGAATTTACAACAAAAGTGGACTAGAGACGCGAATTATTTATGTATTGTAGTGAAGTCAATGTATGTGCTTTTGCTAGGAACCTTCTGCATTCGGAAATACAAACCGATTTTTCAAAATCACTCACTTTGATTTTCGACGTCACAAACGACCTTGTTTAGTCAAACATTACAGACAAACGGTACTATATCATTTCAAAAGGATTATACTCATTGGTTCTCCAACCAAATGTCTTCTAGATGATATCCAACTCCTTGTATGCATATTCAATGGTTTCTGAGCAGAAATAAATGAGGCGTACCTTGTAAACAAATCCCGTCCTAAGTCTTTGAAGTCCCCAACATTTTTGACGTACAGAGTTTCCATACAGCGTTAATGTTTCTAGGAAATCCATCTCAACTCACCGATCCAATATCCAAGATTTGCCACTTTACTACAAACTAGATGCTCTATACAACGGAGGAATACGAAACAAAACAGAACTGATACATTGGAATTAGGGTAAAAAGACCCAGTGACAAAAAGGCCCAGTGCACAAAAAGGCCCAGTGTCAAATAGGCCCAGTCCAAATTGGCCAAGTTTCAAGGCTGTCTAGAAAGGCACAATCCAAAAGGCCCACATACATATGTAAAGAATAGCAAGTCCATGTGGTTATATTCTACTCAATTGTTAGAAGTAATATATGTTGAGAAGTGCATATATTCTATCACCTTGTCCTAACAAGGGTGATGAACGTTCAACTCATCCAACGATATTTGAGAAAAAGAAGATCTCGATATCCACTCACTCGTGAGGATGATATTTTGTGGACTTGCTTAAATAATCCATTCCCAGACAACAATGATATATTCTGTACAGCGTAGAAAAGAATTATTAACATTTTATTAACAGCATCTTGCTTTCAAAAAAAATTGCTATAATGACAGAAAGCCATTGTGGAAAAAGTAGAAAATGCTTCAGTTTTCAGAAGCAACCGTACTTTGTATTTATTATACTTGTTCTTTATGTCAACGCCTTCCAATGCATTTAATAATTTTAGATAGATTATTTTAAAAGTGTCATTCTCGTATTGATAACTGAAACGTGTTTTATTCTACACTGATCAATTTTAAGTCGATTAAAATTAAACAGAAGAAACACATATTGTCATAGTAAAAATAATGTAAAATGTTTTAAGATTGATTAATGGGCCTTCTTGGTCAGATTCAAAAGTGAGCCTTTCTGGTCTAGGCCTTTACGGACCGGGCCTTTTAGTAACGGGCCTTTCTGACACTGGGCCAATTTGAACCAACACCAAGCATTGTGGGCAAATAAAAAAAGATTTGTTTCTTTGAAAAAAAAAATAGAAGTCAAAATACGTTTCAAAACTCAGAATAGTTTCACAGAAGAAACTGAATTACAATGTCCAAATGATTGGTTATTGTAAAACAGTTTAATTTTGTCACTTGTTGTCACACCATGTCGCAAATAAGGTCATTGTCATCAGAAAGTTTACCTTCTAAGCCATCAAGCGTTTTCGCTTTTGCGGGAATTCGCGAATTGCAAAGATATATTTTTGCCTCTGTTTTACTTGAATACTCTCTTATAGATACACTAGTGAGTAGTAGTAATCAGATCACATTTAACTATGTTTGGAGGAGGGAAAGGATTCACTTTTGGAACTCCTAGTACAACATCGAGCTCGGGTAATAATCAAATTACTTTCGTCCCCATATTACATCGTACTTTCATGCGAGTTTTTGCTTGTGGCCTTCAAATATTCATATAACAGATTGAAAACTGTTAAAAGCTACTTTGATATTTTCCTTTTTTCTCTTTTTCTTAAAGGTTCAATTGGCTTAACAATGAGGATTACTGTAGATTGTTTGTCTTAGTTTTTCTATATGTATTAAATCAAAGTAGATAACTGGAGTCCATGGATTTCATTGAAAAAAAAAAAAAATTTCCATTTAGTTATACGGGAAAATCAGTTTTTATCACCAAGATTTTATTTCTTTTATCGATAAATTTTAAATGCAGCAAATGACATGACGTTCGTAATAAAATCCGCCATTGTTCTTGCTGCTTGAAAGTACACAACAAATCTCTTATATTGATAATATTAACAAATAGACTTAATATGCCACTAAAATAATTGAATCTTCAGAAGGGAAAGGGTTTGATGTCAAAAAGTTGCTAAATTCCGGCTGTTCACAAGGGCTTGCAATCATCCAATCAGCCCAGGTGCAAATAAAGCGAGCATGTAGTCTATCAATACACACTTGATTTACGATCAAAGGACTTCGGATCAGCAGTTGTATAATTGATCTACTGTCCTGATTTGATAGCTTCTGGGCAAAATGCGATTATCGCCTATCATAACGAGGCGACTTCCCATATTTCCCAGGCGACTTTGACTTCGCTTTGATCAGCAACTCACCCAGGCAAAGTTTTGTGAAACCAGGCGATGCCTTTGCCTAAGTTGCCCACTCTGCAGAGCCCTGCGTAGGGTTGAAAACTTTGGGTTTGAGCACTTTCTACATTATCCCATTACCACATAATAAAATTTTAGACCAGTCTAAATTCAAAGAAGTTGCAGACAATAATTTTAAGTTGATGAAATTGTTAAAATCTTTGTCTTTTGAGGTGGAAAATATTGTGCATAATGAAGAAATTGCTTGTAAAAAGCAATTTCTTCATTTTCCACAATGATTTCTAGAGCTTTATACTGACAAGGTGATTAAAGAGTCACTGTGTGGGAATGGGTGAACATGTTTTCTCAAAATTGATCTCTGCTTTTTTTTCGCACAAATCCAATTTAATTCTGGATAAGTAGAAAATTATGTCCTATTTGTCTGGGGACCAAGTAGAATCTCCACTTCTGAAGTTTGTAAATCGGATGGGTTATGTTTTCTGTAAATGACCCCCCCCCCCCCAAACTTGAAAAACTGTGATGGGGTCAAAACATAACCTTTTCAGATATTAAAGAATGAAAAGCCTTTCTTAGGATTCAAACCTTTGTATAGGTGTCTACTAATCTTGTATTTAGAGACAACACTGACAGAATTCAATAACTCTAAAGATGAAATATTATACAATCCCTAACAATTACATTATTGAAAATTTTCATCAGTCCATTTGTAGGCTCACTGTCAACTTTATCTTAATTCTACTTTGTTTAAGTTTGTATGGTTTCAAGGTTGGCATGCTTCAATGATGTTCTCAGCTATGTTGTGAGCACGTTTGATTGTAAGAATTGAGCCAACATTTGCACACAAACATATTGTTTGTTTGAATGTGGTTTTACGCCGCTTTCAACAATCGTTCAGTTATATTGCGGAGGCTGGAGCACCTAACAATGGGCTCCAGGTATTTCTCACACCAGTACTACCAGTACATCCTTTCCTAGCCTCCAGCTGCTATCCCACATAGGTCTACGGTTATCGACCCATTGGTGAGAGACAAATAGTGGGAAAGGATGAGTGACGCTGTCGGGGACAAACATATTGTAATAAATTTGTAGACAGTTTTAATTCATTATGTTTGTTTGTTTGTTTCAGGTACACCTGGGTTCAGCTTTGGGACAGGGACACCAGCAGCAACAAGTGCATCTACTGGATTTACATTGGGTAATATGAAAAAGATGGGTTCCACCCATCACCTAAACCCTTTCCTGTTTCCCCTTACCTGTCCAATTTCAAAGGTTTTGCAGACGAAAATTTCAAGTAGATCTTATTTGAAAAATAGCCATTCATTAGGGTAGAAAATATTGCAGAAAAAGAAATTGCTTGTTAAAGCAATTTCTTCTTTTTCCACAATGTTTTCTCAAATATAAATCATAGAGACGTAAAATCCAGGGATTAACTAAGAAAGGGTTTACCCTTTCCTGAAAGAGATTGCAGATGACTATGAAAATTGGATGCAAATCAAAATGGAACGATCCTATGTTGTAGAAAATATTGTTCTTAATTGTAAAATCACAGGGACGTAAAATCCAGGGATTGAACATGAAAGGGTTAAGACTAAATGCTAGACTGACTCAAATTAACCCGTTACCATACAATACAATTTTAGACCAGTCCAGATTCAAAGAAGTTGCAGACGACAATTTTTAGTTGTTGAAATCATTAAAGTCTTTGTCTTTTGGAAATATCTCATTGAGCTAATTCAAATGAGTACCAAAAACATAGGTTAATATTTTAGAAAAAGCAATGAACCCATTCCCACACAACAAAGTTCAAGACTGGTTCAAATTGAAAGAAGCTGTAGACAACAATTTCAGGTTGATAGATAGTAATCTAAGCAAACTTTGAAATGTCATCTGCAGATTTGGACTGGTCTGAAATTTTGTTGTCTGGTAACGGGTTTGTCTAGTTCATATTTGTATATTGCATTTCAGGTGGAACACCTGCAGCCGGGACAGCTGCTGGAGGTGGGTTTAAATTTGGAAGTACACCATCTACAGGGACAACGGGTTTCAGTTTTGGTGGAACTGGGACTCCGAGTACCTCCACTACTACAGCAACGCCATCTTTTGGAGGGTTTGGTCAGGCTGGAGCCACACCAGGTAAACAGGGTTATTTGTTTTACCGTTTTTCTTTCAATAAAAGCTCCCAGAAGCTAGGCAAAACACTGGCTTTGATTTTGTGACTAATTTTCCTTGCACAAAAAAAGGCCCATAAATACTTTGTTCCACCCGTTCTGATGTCTGAGAAAATTTTAGGTATTATCATAGCCTTATCGTCAACTGTGCCATCGTCCTCGTCATTGTTGTTGCAGTATTTGCCAAGTCATTGTTTCAAATTAAAACATGCATGTGTGAATTATAAGCCCCCTAGCATTCCCAAGACCTAGAAGGGCAAGCTATTTTGTAAGGGGATAACTCTTCAGATAAGAAAAAGTTATTAATTATAATAATATTCCTACATAATGATATAATCTCTCCTCTTCCATGAGTATTGTTATAACCCGTATGAACTAAACTGTTAAACATTAACCTATTACCATTCAACAGTATTTAAGACTGGTTTAATTTGAAAGATGTTGCACACACCAATCTCAAGTTGGTGACATTGCAAGAATCTAAGTCTATGGATACGACTAATTATGGGAAACGAAGAAATTGCTTGTTACAAACAATTTCTTTATTTTCCACGATGTTCTTGTAAAGCATTTGTGTGTGTGTGTGGGAGGGGGGGATAAGCAAGTGGGGTTTAGTGGGAATTCATATTTTATTAACATTGAGATCATACAATTAATTCTATCTTACAGGATTTGGTTTGGCAGGTACAGCAGCACCCTCTGGAACTCCTGCATCTACGGGCCTAAAGCTTGGTGGACTGGGAGGGACGCCCGCATCTACTGCTGCTCCACCTGCTTTCTCTCTCGGAGGTAGTGACTACTCTTAACCTGTTAACCCTTGCCTGTTTTTCAAAATTTCAGACTTGTCGAATTTGAAAGAAGTTGTAAACGACAGTTAAAACCTTTCAATTTGGACAGGTTCAAACTTTTGTAAAACAGTTAAGTGTTCATTATGCTATGCTTTTAATCCTTGGATTGTTAAGTTGTAGGTCAGCCGCCCGACAGTCTTTATTACATCTGACAAATGTCTTTGCCAAATGTATCATTTATCTCTCAACAGTGGGCAAAAGATAAGTAGTGCCCCTAAATGGGATGAGCAGCTAGTGGCTGCAATTGAATGTATCTTGCACTAGTGTGAAAAATGGCAAGAATCTTAGGTTAGCTGCACCAGTGACCATCATATAACCGAAATGTCGTCAAAAGTGCAGAGCTCTAGACTGAGAGCTTAATTTGTAATTTAGATTTAAATATTTCACAAATACATGTACTACTATAAACCCTATGTTGTAGGCACTTATTTGAATCATCTCAAAGAGACGATTCAAATGAATACCCACAACATACTGTTCCGTTCAGAATAAGGATTTTAGAATGCCATCTGCTCTTCTTATCTAGACATCTGATAGTGGTGTGTTTAAACTCCACACAATCAATCAATATTTTGTTTTCAGGAGCAAGTACAGCAACTACCACAGCAGGGGGAAACCCTACACTTTCTGGCTTACTTGGCACTCCAAAAACATCAGCTACCACTCCAGCCACTGGGACAGGCTTGAACTTAGGAGGTAATATGCAGGGTTTTAATCGATACAGGTTATTGAGTTTAAGACTCACAAATAAATAGCAAGGACTCCGAAAATTGTATGATGTGTGTTGGGCAGAACAACTACAACTAAGTAAAGATTTGAAGACTTGGGGACTCAGGATGCAGACTTCTTCTGGTTCTTCGTAAAATGTCATGATCAGATTAGGGAAAACGAGAAATCAATATATTACATTGTCATATTTATTACATATGACCGATTCCCACTCAATGATGCTTTTGGACACCTCAAGAAAATCATTTTGGAAAACATTAATGAAAATATTGCTTGTAATGCTTTCTCCCAAGAAATTTAAAAAAAAATCTAAAACTATTTCCTCTGCATCACGTTTCAATTTGGACCAGTCTTAAATTTTATTGTCTAGTAATGGGTTAAGGGTGATAATCATAAATGCATTTTTTGCAAAGATTGTCTCTTCTTTTTTTACCAGATATTTTCTCAAATGTGCACCTGCAACTGAGACTGGATGCACTTTTCATTTAACACTTTCTCATACTAACCCGAGAATTCTATGTTGTTATGATATACTTGAGAAAAACATTGTGGAAAAGAAGAAATTGCTTGCAACAAGCAATTTCTCCTTTTTCCACAGTACTTTCTACCGCATAGGATGGTTTCATTTTGAACTGCATCAACTTTTCATTGTCCTCTTTCAATTTGGACCAATCTAAAGTTAAAAAAAAATCCAAAGGGTTAACTGTAAAAAAATTCATGGCAGGTAGAAAGAAAGAGATTGGATTTTATAAGAATTTTGTTGCACATATGTATCATCTAATAAAAGTGGTATGTAAAATTTTGTTTGAATATCAGAGCATACACTATTCGATGAGGCGGTGGCTTTAGCGGTTGGTAGGGTGTCAAACTCTTAAATATGAAGGTTCTGTGTTCGATCCCTGGTCATAGCAAATATCCTCTCCAACATTAGTTTCCCAACAATTGGTGGATAATCATAAACCTGTGTGAGGTGATCAGCTGAAGGCTGGGAAAGGATGTTGTGGTAATGCTGGTGTAAGAAATACCAAGAATCTATGGTCAAGCCGTCGCATTGTAATTGAAATACTGTTAAAAGTGGCTTTAAACTCAAACAAACAAACTTTTGGATGTCATTTAGAATGATGATGGAGAATTTAAAAAGAAATTACAGGAACCATGCATGACCCTAGAAGTGATGTTTTAATAAACCCATGTGAATCTGAACTGAGACTGTTTCTAACATATGAAATTACTTATGTTTCAGGTGGGATAGGTCAACCTGCAACAACATCAGCCAGCGGCTTATCAGGTTTCAAACTTGGTGGTACACCAGCAACCACAGCTAGCACTGGTGGTAAGTTGTGTCATCTTGAAACACATAATTTCTTTTTAGAATTGACGGATTGCTGGAAAGACCCACTAACCGTGGTGTCGGTGGTCCAGAGGTAGAGCGTCCGCTTCTCAATCAAGAGGTCCTGAGTTCGATTCCCAGGAGCGTCTATCGAACTTGATTTTGTCATTGGCCCGCATTCGGCGCGAGTACTGGTGCATTTTCCAGGAAGCAGAATGGAGAGGGTTTAATTGGAAGAACTTGTTTCCCAATCGATGTAAAATAAATAGGTTTAAACCGAAACCCACCCACTGACCCCGATAAGGTAGTTTGAGTGAGCCATCAAGCAACATTGATGCGTATATTATATGGTTGGGGACACAAAACAAAGGGGAAAGTGCATATTCATACAGTGTGACTAGATTTTTCGTTTCCTACCTGTATGAAAACAAAAAATATTCTCTTCATCTCTTAACCCTTTCCTCTTTTTCAAAATTTTAGACATGTTTGAATTCAAAGGTTTTGCATACAAAAATTGAAAGTTGATATTATTGAAAATAACCTTTCAGTAGGGTAGAAAATATTGTGGAAAAAGAAGGAATTGCTTGTTACAAGCAATTTCCTCTTTTTCTTCATTTTCTCAACTATAAAGTCACAGGGATGTAAAAACCAGGGATTGAACAGGAAAGGGTTAAATGAGCAAAGGAAAAAAACAAAAAAAAAAAAAAAAAAAAACAAAAAAAAAACCCACGGAAAAAGTGAGGTATTTATTTAAAAAATCTGTGCCTTTTTTCTTCAGGATTTTCATTTGCTAAACCCGGTTCTGTCACTGGTATAGCTACCACACAAGCAGTACCGTCTCTATCTGGAGGGTTCGGGCTTGGAGCAACTGCAACCTCAACCAGTGCTACAACAACAACTGCTGCTCCGACATTAGGAGGGTTTGGTCTTGGAGGAGCAACAGCCTTGTCTACTGCAACAACATCAGCTACTGGATCAGTTTTGGCAAGGTGAATGATTGATTTGAAATTTGTTAAGATTTCTTACTAGATGGCTATATTTTCCACAGTGAGAGCATTTATTGTTCATGAATTAAAATCATTAAACATTTTTTCTTTGTTTTACTTTTACATGTTTGGGTTATATTTTGATGATATATTTTTGAGATGTTTTACGCACAAAATGACCGTTGATGTCAATGTGCCTTAAAAGAGGCTCCATTTATTTGAAAGAAACTCATGAGATTTTACAATAAGATATGAGTACTGTATTTTGTATCTTAAATACCAAAAAAGTAAATTTGAACCAAGCTATTTATATTTCCTTTAAGCGTAAAACTGGTAATTTTGTATAGTGTGAATATAAGATATGGTTTAAGTGTTCATCCATGGATTAAATCCCCTAATAAAACTTATTACAATGATATCATAAAAGTGATAATCTGCCTGTCAACCCTTTCCTGCACAAACTCCGGATTTTACGTTGCTGTGACTTTATACTTGAGAAAACATTGTGGAAAAAGAGGAGAAATTGCTCGTAACAAGCAATTTTTTCTTTTTCCCAAACCTTTTTCTACCACACAATATGGTTTCATTTCAAATTGCATCAAATTTTTAATTCTCATCTGCAACCTTTTTCAATTTTAACCACGAGAAAAGGCTTAATTATCAAATATTGTTCAATGGATGGTATCTACTTTTGTCCGTAGCATGACAACAACTTACCAGGGCGGTAACATATTAACTTTGAATAAAAATTGACAGTGTTCAGTCTAGAGGGAGCCATGGCTAAAATCCAAAATGACCCCCTTCAAAATGAAGACTGGGCAAAAATGGCACACTTCAATCACACATTCAATAAGACTTCTTTGAATGAAGTCATGGAAATAATGTCTTAACTTTTTCTAGTAGATTTAATTTGTGCAAAACAATATATTTGTTATCAAATTGTTACCTTGTAATTCTATAGTTTGTCTATGTATTTATATCGCATGACCTCCTTGACCAAGAGCCATGGGCCCATTTGGCCCCCTATGATACAAAGCTAGATTGAACGCTGAATTGATTTGAAATATCTACTTACAGCAATGTTCCTGGTACTAAGATGACCTATAGACAACTAGAAGATCAGATCAACAAATGGATGAGTGAGTTAGAGATACAGGAAAAGGTGTTCTTACAGCAGGCAACGCAAGTTAATGCTTGGGACAGACTTTTGGTGGATAATGGAGAGAAGGTAAGTGGGCGGGGCTAGCAATCTGTCAATTATCTGTTGTATTTGAGTCTATGCGTGACATTTCCAACCATTTGGCATGTGCGTGACTCGCACACATTGAGCACCCTGGACAGCCATTCGGGGCAAATTGAACATTTGCTGATTGTTTAAGGATGTGGTTTAAGTTGTTCATACATGGGTTTAATCCTTAAAAAAAACTTGTTACAATGATATCATAAAATTGATAATCTGCCTTTCAACCCTTTCCTTCACAAACTCCAGATTTTACGTTGCTGTGAGTTTATACTTGAGAAACATTCTGGAAAAAGAAGAAATTGCTCGTAACAAGCAATTTCTTCTTTTCCCACACTTTTTTTCTACCACACGATATAGTTTCGTTTCTAATTGCATCCAATTTTTAATTCTCTGTCAATTATCTGTTGTATTTGAGCCTATGCGTGACATTTCCAACCATTTCGCATCTGCTGATTGTTTAAAGAAGCTATGGGTCAGTATCTATCAACAGAGGGCAGAGTGAAGACTCTGATCAGACTGTGCGGATGCACAGGCTGATCTGAGTCTTTACTTGGCGCACATGTCTAATGGTTTGAAATGTCACCCATGCATTCATTTCTGTTTTGTGGCAAAAAAGGTCACGGTATTGGTCATGTTCTCATCTCGAAGGCATTGTTTTTTGTCGACCCCCTTTGCAGTTTTCAAGACATAGTTGTCACTTTGATAAGTCGTATGTGCTTCATTTCATTAGTTAATGCGTTAGTATATTAGTCTTTCCAAATTGATCCAGAGCATATCTATAACTTATGATTTGATTTCAAAATAACTTGGCACCATTGTTTCCATTTTGATGAATTTTGCAATATACAACAAATGTTCAGATAACACCAAGGTCTAGGTCACAGCTCAATGTGAAATATTTGGCTGGCTTTACATGTTGTTCCTTGACATCTCTCTAGTTTTTCAATAGCTTACTGTTTACTCAGTGATATCATAAGTCCAGGGTTTGATCCCTGGTTGCTGCAAATACATGTATATGGAAAAGGGTTAAACCCAATCCAAACAAATAAACAGATCTTATACACAACACAAGCAATCTTACTCTATGTTTTTTCTCAATGTATTTATAGATAACACAACTAAATGGTGATATGGAGAGAGTGAAGGTAGACCAGGGCAAGCTAGAGCAGGAGTTGGAGTTTATAAAGTCTCAACAGAGAGAGTTAGAGGACTTGATCATACCGCTAGAGAAATCTCTAGAACAGTTACCCAGCTCTAGTTTACAGCCTCATGCAGATTTAGAGAGAGAAAATACGTAAGTTGATGCACCAAAAGGGATGTGTATTCATTAACCAGCCTTATTGGCAAGTCACAATTAGTAATTTCATACCAAGGCAAAGGTCTTAGCTAATGAGGAATTTGATGGCAAAATGTTGATTAATATAGATTTGTGACAATGAACCCAGTAGGCATTTAATGAATATTTTCAGGGTTAAGGTCAGGACATTTATCAAAGTGATGTTATATTTTGGAGATAAATCTGGAGGTGAATCTCAGTTATACAGCTGCAAAGATTGCAAAAGCAACCAAAAGCAACCACTATTAGTAAGACAGGCCCAGATTAAGACTACAAGTTGGAGGGGTTTAAAAAAATAACAATGTTCTCCAGCCATCAGTCACAGGACTAGTACCAGCCTTATTTTGTTTTGGATTTCTGGTGAATTTGCTAGAATTGTAAATCCACTCATTACCAGAGTACAAAATCTCTATACTCACCCAAATTCAAAGAAATTGCAGACAACAAATTTTAGTATAAACAAGATGTGTTTGTGAAACACTATGCCCCCAAAACGGGAATTCTTTAGAAAGGGTTAAAATTTTGACCTTGACCTTGATGAAATGACCTTCCCCAGTTGCGCCTTGTTGAGACCTATCTACATACGAAATATTAGCATTGTAACTCAATCAGGGTTGAAGTTATAGGAAAATGTTTAGTTGGCAGGTTAAGTTTTGCAGACAGACAGACGGACACCGGTAAAACAATATGCCCCCGATCTTATCGATGCGGGGGCATAAAAATTTCAAAATTCTTTGTTATGGGTTTTTCAAAGCTTTTTTTCTTGAGGGGTATAAAAAAGGACGGATAATGTTTTAACAATTACTCGCTCACATGTTTTGGCCAATCTAATCTAATTAGCCACTCATTAAAAAAATAGGAAAATTTTACTTAACAATTTTAATTTCAAATGTAAGTAGAGCTTTCTATTTTGTTTGAATGGTTGCTTGTCTCATTTCTGAAGAGAATATTTCATGATTTGAAAGATATTATTGACCATCTGTGAATTAATGTCTACATGTGGTGAAGACACAAAATTTAGTGGTCAATCTTTCAATATATTCAACTGCTCAATCTTTTGTAGATACCAGTAAGCTGACAATATAGATGCCTAGCTGAAGAGAATGGTCCAGGATTTAAAAGAAATTATAATCCATCTGTAAATGTACATTTGGATCAAGACGCAAAACTAGTGGTCAATTTTATAACATAATTTATTGTTCTATCGTTTTGCAGATACCAGTTAGCTGACAATATAGATGCCCAGCTGAAGAGAATGGTCCAGGATTTGAAAGAGATTATAGACCATCTAAATATGTCCAGTAGTGGACAAGACACGAATGATCCTGTATGTATCTATCTTTTTTATACCCATTACCAAGCGACAATACTTTAGACTGGTCAAATTTGAACCTTTTAAAAATCTTGGCTTTTGGAGGTAGAAAACATTCTGGAAAATGACAATATTGCTATTACAAGCAAATTCTTCATTTTCCACAATGTTTTCCAAAGCATTCATTGTGAGGGGCGTAAAACAAGCAGGATTGTGTGCAAATGTGTCATTGCTTTCTGGTGGATTATTGGGATTCCTAAATGGATTATCACTAAATTATTTCTAAAAAAGAACCAACAAAAAAAAACAACAAACAAAATGATAAACTCACTGCTATGTCTGTGTGGTAGATAACAAAGTGGTAGATAAAGAAAATAATGATTTCTTGTTGTAGAAATAGTTAGGTAAAAAAAGGTCCTTGCTATTTTGTTACCTGGAAAGCCAGAAGGCAAAATTATAGATTGATCCAAAAGCAGAGAAGTTGCAGATGACAATTAATAGTTGATAAAATTGAAAAAAATCTTTGTCTTTTGGGGGAAGAAAACGTGGATAATAAATAAATTGCTTGTAACAACCATTTTCTTCATTTTTCGAATTGTTTTCTAAACCTTTTTTTTTGGGGGGGGGGGGACACAAAAAGCATGATATTGTGGGAATGGGTTAAAATATGTGGTTTATTAGTTTTTACCACCTGTTTTCTAATGAAACTTAGCAGCTATTGGTTGTAAGTTTTGAATGCAAGATTTATTAATCTACTTGTGGCAAAAATGTCACAGAAATCAGAATTGTCCTAGTCAAACAGCCACTCATTTCACCATTTTCAGATTTTACAGATCACCAAGATTCTTAATGCACATATGGACTCGTTACAGTGGATCGACAATAATACAGGTAAAATATCTTTAACCTTCTTTTGTCTTTTGTTTTTGATAAATTTTCACAAACTTTTTCTGTTGAAGTCATAGTTGTAAAAAAAACCCAGCCTACTTTCTTTTGTCCCAAGTTTAACCCTTTCCCGTTCAAATACGGGATTTTACGTTTCTGTGATTTTATACTCAAGAAAACATTGTGGAAAAAGAAGAAATTGCTTGTAACAAGCAATTTCTTCTTTTTCCACAATATTTTCTACCACATAGGATGGTTTCATTTCAAATGACATCCAGTTTTCTTTGTCGTCTGCAACCTCTTTCAATTTGGACTAGTCTAAAATTTCCAAAACCGGGAAAGGGTTAAACCAATTACCAGATGACAGCACTTCAGATTTGTCCAAAGTGAAAGGAGTTGCAGACAATAATATAAGATTTTTGGATGGAAATCATTGTTGAAAATGAAGAATTGCATTTATTCAACCACAGTCGAAATTCCCTTATCAAAATCAAAAGCTCACAGAAGAAGTGGTCGTATTTGCTAAAAAGCATATCCTAAATAAATCCAATGTTATTGGAACTCATTAGAGAACTCTCAGTAGTCCCAACAACAAAGGATTTATCGAGAATTCTGTTATAGTTTGTGTATGCAATCCAATCAATCCTTCACCCTTGTCATGCTGAACCCGGAATTTTCCGGTTTTTGGCAGGAGGTGTAGACGAAGATCAGCATGCACATAAGTGCAGTCTGATCTTGGTCTATACCTCCTGCTTGTACCGTTCTTGCGAGAGTTGTTTATGAAATTGATTTCTAAAAGAAATATTGATTTTTGAACAATAAGTTCTATCAGTGCTTTCAGCCCTTTGATTTGACAGCAATTCAGTAAGGTTATTTATACAGCATGACAAGGGTTAATATATTTCACAGAAAGTGTTTTAAAGGTAGGTATCGATGAATTTTTCAGGTCACAAATTTTAATCATTTTTATTCCCTTTCATACACTATTTGAATACAATATTCTGAAAAGTAGTTTTGCAAAAATCAGAGGTTGCTTATCAGAGAAAAACAGGGTATTTCCCTAAAAGCCTACCTAGGCTATTAATCTATTTTTAGATTAACCCGAGACTGTTGCAAACAATAAAGGGTCATTCACATGGCATGAATAACCGTTGGAATGTTGCATTTAGTTTGAATTACATTAAATTACATCAAAGTTGAGTCTTGTGTGTGGGCAGGGTTGGTGTGTGGGTTAGTGTGTTTATCCATGTCTTGCTCAGAGCAAATCTTCTACATTAATTGATGGATTTCAAAACTTTGCATAGTTAGTTGAAGGTCACAGCTGAAGGTCATGTGACAAGCACTAAAGCATCTTTGTCACCTTTTAAGTATAATCATTCCTTTGAGACTTTTGGGCAAGGCACCATTTTAATTACCTCAGTTACTGTGTGGGATGTAAAAGGCTATGCAATCAATCAACAATCCACGGAATATTGATTAACCCATTCCCACACAATGTTGCTTTTAACGCCTCCAGAGAAAAAAGCTCTGGAAAGCATTGTGGAAAATGAAGAAATTGCTTGTTGCAAGCAATTTCTTCATTTTCCACAATGCTTTCCAGAGCTTTTTTCTCTGGAGGCGTTAAAAGCAAGCAATTTCTTCATTAGCCACAATGTTTTCTAACCAGAAAATTTGAAAAGCCCAAAATTTCAAAAACTTTAAAATTTTGTCTGAAACTACTTTCAATTTGGATTCGTCTAAAATTTTGTCGTCTTGTAATGGGTTAAAGTGCAGTTACAGTAGTTGCCTTACTTTTGTACGATTTCAGCATTACTCGGAAGAAGAGTGGAAGATATATCCAAACAGATGGAAAATCAAAAGAAAGACCAAGAGAGGAATTTCAGACTTGTCTATGATTGAAAAGAATCTTGATTAATATCATTTACTTTACTTTGTAAGATAAAGGTGATAGTGCAACAAAATGGGAGCAAAAAGACTTAATTCTTGTTTGTTGATATACATTCAGGGTAAGATACTGCTTGTGTTTTAATCCTTTCTTGTTTTGCAAAATGTTAGAGCTGTCAAAATCCAAAGGTTTGGCAGAAGAATATTGAAGGTGGATTAAATTTGAAAAATAACCATTTAGAAGGGTAGAAAATATTGTGGAAAAAGAAGAAATGCTTACATGCAATTTCTTCTTTTTCTACAATGTTTTCTCAATAAATAAATCACAGAAGTGTAAAAATAGGAATTGAACCGCACAGGGTTAAGTGGTGATCATATTTTCATTAAATGTAATTTCACCTTTTGTCAGGCTGTTAATAGTTAAGCAAAAAATGTGTTTACATCTGATGGTAGTGTAAGAAGCCATTTAATAAACTTCTTGGACAGTGAAACATAATATTTTGATTATGAATGGAATCGAGGATTAATTGCGATTCTGTTCTAAGTATCTATAGATTTAGAACAGTATTGCAAATAACCCTCTGAAATGTGCATATAGTTTTTGGTCTCGTCCCATTTTAAACAGACTGATATTTTTCAGGAAATCATATCTAGGTATCTAAAGAGCTGTGAGCGTATCTTCTAATTTCTCGAATTTTTGTGTAGGCAGTAATTATTGATTCATGAACATCTTTAAAATGTTAAAAAAATATCACAAATTGAATAAAATTTGTAAAAAGAATATATACAAAAATAAAACATTGTTGAAATAAGTAGAACATTTTATTTTCTTTCACAAATGTACCCAAAGCGCCCTGTACATCTCTTCCCAGACCATTCATAGTCGATGTTTGAATTAACATAGACACAGTCTTTGCTTGAGCTATCTGGTTCGTTGAGAGCCCAGTCCGAATGGGTGTTTGTCAGAAACTGGCCGTCCACCCATTTGAATACATCAGTCTTCTTTTCGTCGTGTAGACCAATCCAGTAATAACCTGAAAACAGGGATAATCTCAGTGTTATAGTAGTAATACACTTTGCGTGAAAAGGAATACCTGGGAATTTAGTATAACAAATATGGACAATAAAGGGAGGGTCTATACAGCACTGGCTATACAAAATGAATGAAGTTAACCCTTTCCTGTTGTACACAAAATTGGACCAGTCCAAATTGAAAGAGGTTGCAGACGACAATGAAAACTGGATGCCATTTGAAATTAAACCATCCTATGTGGTAGAAAATAATGTGGAAAAAGAAGAAATTGCTTGCTACAAGCAAAATCTTCTTTTTCCACAATGTTTTCTTGAGTATAAAATCACAAGAACGTAAAATCCCGTATTTGAACGGGAAAGGGTTAACCCATTTCCAGACGGAAAATTTGAGACTGGTTGAAATTGAAAGGAGTTGCAGAGTTTATCAAATTTAATTGCTTGTTTCTTCATTTTACGCAATGCTCTCCCAATTGTTTTCTTAAGGGGCGTCCAAAAGCATTTCTGCGTGAGAATGGGTAAAGTATAACCATTCAAAATAAAGTAAAATCTGTCAAAAGGAGAGAAAAAAAATTGCCCCTGAATTATAGGAAGAGGGAATAATACTTTATGATTCCTTAGGGTAAGCACATAGCCGCCCACTTTGTCTGTCATTCCATCCGACCATCAATATCTCCACAACTGTTTGGGCCATATTGGACGAAACATCACATTTAAATTCCTTATAATATTGGACAAAAATTCAGCTCAAGGTGAAATATTAAGACTGAACTTTCCAGGGCATAGCTCCTTCAATTATAGATGGATTCTAATGTGACTTGGCACAGTTGTTCTCTATCATGAGAAAATGTATTCAGGTAGCTTCAAGGTCAGAGCTCAAGGTCGAAACTTAAATTAAGCATTTCCAGATCATAGCTTGTTCAGTTATAGGTGGATTTCAATATAACTTTGCACAATTGTTCTCTATTATGACAGGGTTCCAACAGTCAGGGAAAGGTTAGGGAAAAAATCAATATCAGGGAATTTTGAAGTTAGTCAGGGAAACTTAAAAATATGGCGAAAGTCAGGGAATTTCAGAATCAGATGTAGAAATTTTTAAGAAAGTAAAGGAAAAACAAGTGGATATAGCATAGTACAACTGAAAAAATAGCTATCTTATATGATATAAATGGTGGAAAAAAAAGAAATTTAAAAGTATTCATTTTATACACTAATTAATCTGAAGGTGGTAAGGGTTGGCTGACGCAGGGCAATATTCGGAGAGCACAATCCGTCTCTGACAGTTCTTGTACTCTTAGTAGATAGACCTTTTTTGCTTGACGTTATATATGGTCGGTGACTAAAATATCGCAACTATAATAGTTGAAATACTTATCATAATAAAGTTGGACATCACCTAATGACCCTCTACCAAAATACTTCAAATTAGCCTACTGTGAAAATTAGCCCTTTTCTGTGCTATCCCATAGGACTAAAGAAGGAAATCTTTAAAAGTATTCTCCCAAACCGTAAGGCCTAGTGCTTTGATATTTGGTACATATTATCATCTAATGAACTTTAACCAAAATACTTCAAAGAATTAGTCTACAAAAGCTAGCCCGTTGTTTTGTGATCCCGGATTTAGTTAGGTATAAAAAAGGAAATCTTTACAACCTCCCCCCAAACTGTAAGGCCTAGAGTTTTGGTGATTTGTATATATCATCTAATGACCCTCTACCGAAATACTTCAATCAATTTGTCTACTATGAAAATAAGCCCTATATTATATGTCCCCAGATTTTGCATAGGACGTGAGAAGAAAATCTTCCTAAAATTCTGCTTCTCCTACATTCTTACGCCTAGAACTTTGATATTAAGTTGCTTTCAAATGATTTCCTTATTTGAAATATTTTTCTATGGTTTTCTATCAAAATAAATCACGCCATCACTCTTAGATCAGAATTGTTGTAGAATTTAAATTGTACTGTGATAAAGGTTGAAATCTTTAAAAACCTTCTCAAACTCTGTAAGGCATATAGCTATCATACACAGATGAGCGATATAGGACCATCATGGTCCTCTTGCTTTTAAGTAGATGTATCAAACGAACTTTTCAGCCAATCATAATGCAGAAATTTAGACTTGCGGCACTAAGATTAAAACTATTTCCTGTTTCGAGATCCCTAGTACCCAAGGAAAGCTCTACTTGTCTGCAGACAAAAATAGCAAAGTTGGACAGCAAAGGCAGTGACATTTAAGAAATCAAAGTACTGTAAGATAGTAAAGCATTGTTTTGTAAAGTAATCTTCTTTGTCAAAGGTTATCATGATATATAAACGAGCTTAAAATTACCCAGGATTTATAGAGAATGCCTTTGAAGAAGTCTTTTTTGTGTAAAGTTCATTTATCTGGCCATACAAAGCAACACGCATAGAGAAGACTCTGAACACACTAGGTTGTTATTTTGCACATATGAGAAAGTGTTGGAAATTCACATTTTAAAATCGTATAAATAAGGTTTTATATAACAAACAAGTTCTTTTTGTGCGTGTTTCTACTAAATAGAATCATGAGGACCAAGAAGGTTCTAAATCATTCACCTGCCGGATAATTGAGCACAAAGACGTGGGTCATAGAGTGTACATAAAGAAGTCGTCACTAAGACCCCCCTTCTCGTGTTTTCATACGAAACGTACCTAACGTTTCTAGGACTGAAGAACATTCTGACCAATTTTCATCGGAATTGAGACTTTTTTGTCGAACCTTGGAGTGCACACAAAGAAATTGTCATGAAGGCCCATTCTCCTGTGTTTTGCAATGAATTTTCCCACTCTCGATAGGCGTCATCTTTGTTGCCTTTTCTATAAATAGTGTTAGCACTAAAGGTCGTTGTCGCCGGACGAGGCACGACGGACATTCAATGACCACAAAAGTCATTTTGAATATGATGTAATGAAGTGAGCAAAAATACCTAGAAGATTAGCTTGCAGGCAGAATTTGCAGTATTCCTATAATACATAAGTACTACTTTTTATGGCGTACGCATTTAATGGGTTTAGTGGCAGATTGCATTATGACCTCAAAATGTGTCTTTTAACTTAAGCTAGCAAAGCTTACTCTTTGCTGGCTAAAAAAGTAAAAGGGTTGGTTGGCGATTTAAACGTCGTAACTACAACTTGAATAATATGTAATAACGACGTTTAAGTCGCCAAACAAACGGAAGTTCTTTCACTTACATGTCGGCCACTGTTGGAGATCAAAGTTTACTTCCAGTCAAAAAAAAAAAAAAAAATGATTTTAAAGGTCAAACGATTGTATGATTGACAGTTTGACTTACAGACATGTTCCATCAATTCAACACCCCTGTCTGCTTAACCCATTCCAACACAGTGGAATTTTAGACTGGTCCAAATTGAAAGAAGGTGCAGATGACAATTTCAAGTTGATAGAATTTTGAATTTTTTCGTCATTTTGGGTAGAAAACATTGTGGATAATGAAGAAATTGCTTGATACAAGCAATTTCTTCATTTTCCGTAATGTTTTCAAAAGCTTTTTTCTTGAGGGGCGTAAAAAGGAGGGATTGAGTTGTAATGGGTTAAATGAGTGAAATCGAGATAGGTTGATCAGAAAGTTTTACCGTCGTCGCGTTGTCCCCGTAAATAATTTTTCAGTTCATGTATTTTCTGAGTCGAATCAAGAACAACTAACTCCATGGCTTCTTTGTTACATTTTGTCCGAGCTATGTTCCATTCTGCTGGTCCATCGTAAACTTTTATACACAGATCGGGTAGTTTTATGAAGCCGTCTGTCCCACAGTTGTGGGTACCTGAAACTAGATTTATTCACCCATAAGAAAACCTGCATTTTGGCGTGATGGAATAAAATTTATAACAGAAAAATGGCTAGAATATAACAATTTCCTGTATTTCCTTCCTATCCACAATGTGTTATTTTCTTTCTTTAACAGAATTTGCTTGTTTGCTAAGAGGTACGTTTGAAGCAGTTATTACGTGACTAGTTCTATCGTCTGGTAAGTTGTTTATGGAAAAAAATGTAAGACCAACATTTCTCTCAAAACGGTTAAATTCTTCTCGAGTAACGCTTTCATCGCTCCTTAAACATTTTCAGATAACCGTAATCCGAATAAAGACATTTAGTACAAAGGAGGAATTGTATATACTGGTTTGTTCAATAAGACCAAAGCCAAAACAAATATGATCTTACTTTTTAGTGTCTTCAACTTGGATGGATTGATTACTAAATTAACAGTTAACTGTACAATCACTGGTATTTACGTCCTAGTGATTTTATACTTGAGAAACATTGTGGGAAAAGAAGAAATTGCTTGTAACAAGAAATTTCTTCTTTTCCACAATATTTTCTACCCTACTGAATGATTATTTTTCAAATTAACTCCAATATAAATTGTCGTCTGCAAAACCTTTGAAATTGGACAGGTCTAGAAAATGTTAAAACAGGAAAGGGTTAACTTGTCTTTTTTCGAGGGCTAATTGCGATACTGTTCTAAGTGTCTATACGATGTATAGCCATTAAGAACAGTATCACAATTAACCCTCGATTTGTTCTTCATTGTAGTCATCTATCTAATTTTTAAGGTCGCGTTCCTTTCGGCATAGTTTAGAACACTTCTTCGTTTGTTGATATTTTAACTTCTTCGTTTGTTGATAAATTTCGAATCACTTAGAAAGCTTGCTATTTGACTAGCTCTATAGTAAGTGACACTTGACGTTCGTTCTTAAGGGCTCCAGACAAAGGTCACCGTTGAAGGTCAAAATACAAAATTGACACTGTGGGTAGCGTAACTATCACATTAAAAGACAGATCTTTCTCCTCTTCCGATCGAATACTTTGGACAAATAACATCGAATGGAGTACCCATTTGTATACCTGCCAATTTTAATTATCTGCGACAATTTCTATGAGCTTCCATTTCCTTATATTAAATGCAATGCTATCACGTCGTGATCTCTAAAATCTTATACTGGATTCTCGCCACGTGGGAAAATTGATATTTCACGAGATCGAATCCTAAACTAGGTTTGGATCACAACTAAAACAATAAGATACCCTAAGTATTACTACCGTCACCCTTGCTCGAGCGACCACCTCTATTATGCGACAACTTCCTTTAGACGACCATAATCGAACTCCCCATTCAGAAAGCAAAATCTCAACCCTTTCCCGTTTTTTGAAATTTTAGACCGGTCCAAATTCAAAGAGGTTGCAGAAGACAATAAAGATGGGATCCAATTTTAAATGAAACCATCCTATGAGGTAGAAAATATCGTGGGAAAAGGAGAAATTGCTTGTCACAAGCAATTTCTTCTTTTCCCCAATATTTTCTCAAGTAAAAAATCACAGGGTCGTAAAATCCCGGGTTCAACCAGGGAAGGGTTAAGAAGAGAAAGCATTTTTCTTACAAGAATCGCGACAAAATCCTACGTTCTTGGTCTCATTAGAATTGTATCAATGAGACGATTCTATTGAGTCCCAACATCATAGAATTAAGCGAGACATCTATAATAATTTCTTTATGCAATCGAATCAATCCTAACATCTTTCACAATAAAGCGTATTGAACGACCATGCTTTTAAACGACCACTTTTTGGTCGTCCCTACAGTGGCCGCTTGATACAAGATTTACTGTACTAGTATACGAAACGTACGAATTGTAGAAGTAGTGGTGCGGGCTGTTGTAGTCGATGAAGTAGATGTTAAGGTACTGGACGAATACGCCGAAGAATCGTTAGTCAAAGGAACATTGGTACTTTTTCTCGTAGAAGGTGTCGACGATGCCATGATTGTTGTCAGGTTGACAATGCTGTCGGTTGAAGTCGATCCAAGTGAAGACGTCGACAGATTGTTCAGCGCTGTCAGTGGTATGGTTGGTACGATTATTCCACAATCGGTGTTACAGTAATCGTCTTTACAGCACGTTGCGGGGCAAGATCCATAGATATTTACTTTTTGTAGAGCTTCACATGCCTTGAAAAAATGTGAGAAAAAAAAAAAGATAAAGATATAAATAAAACCCAAAAGCAACCGGTGAAATGTATTAAACAAAATAAAGGTTGATCAATTCATTGGTTTATTCAAGAAAACTTGATGTTTTATGTATAAAATAATGTGTATTTTGAAGGTGTCTGCACAAAATAGCCTGCTTTTCAATTCTGCAATTTTCAACTTATTTCGCTAGAATAGGCCATTCAATACCATATGCCTTTATTTCTATAGTAAATTAAATATGTAGCCGCAATTTAAAGGGATTTTTAGTTCACAACTAGCAAACTGCATACTTTCTACGGAAAGGTTAAACATGCAAGGCGACATGTCTGAATAAGCTAACCATTGTCATGCGTAAAACATGTTTTTTTCGAATTTGTGTTTGACATGCTTTAAGAATCCTTTTGCGAATTTGGCTGAAATCAAACAGCCGGATAGACCAGATGCACCAGTTAAAGGCGGATATTCGTTAAATTGAATTCAATAAACGACCAAGATCATACGCACAGTCTGTTTTTTTTTTTTATATTTCCCCAACTAAAACAGAAACATTCCCGGTTCAGGTTTACAAAGCTTAAAACGCCGAAAGATAAAGACATTACTTTCTTCTATTCAAATTAAAAAAATGTTTATGCGTGTGGATTATTTCTTTTAGCCTCTAAATATGCTGACTTACTAGAGTTTCAACGCATGCTGTTGTGTAAAAAGTTGTGTGATGTGTTAGGGATTCTCTTGGTACATATAGAGCACATTGCTGAAAAGAAAGGATAGTTGATTGATTGATTGAATTGAGTTTAACGCAACTTTTAACAGTATTTCAGCCATATCGCGGCGGCTGGAGCACCTAACAATGGATTCTTGGTATTTCTCACACCAGTACTACCACTACATCCTTTCCTAGCCTCCAGCTGCTATCCCTCTCAGGTTTACGATTATCCATCCATTTATGGGAGACAAATGTCGGAGAGGATATGCGCCGGGGCCGGGTATCGAACACGTGACCCCGTGATTAGGAGCCATATGCGCTGCCACTGCCCTTTGACCGCCGCCAAATTGACTTCTAAGGAAATCTTCACAATCAAGTGGTGGCCCGGACAGTCGGATATTTAAAAATAACCACCCTAACCCTTTACTGTTTTTGAAAAAGTCTAGACCTGTCTAAAGTCAGAGTCTGCCTCGATGGTCGAGGTACTTGACTTGTGATCTGAAGGTCACGGGTTCGAGCCCCACCGTAACCGAGGTGTGTTCATGGGCAAGACGCTTAATAGCCAGCCTCAGTCTACCCAGCTGTAGAAGTGGGTAGCAGTGGGGATAAGCCACTGCCTCTCTTTCAGGGACGTGATAACATTTGGTTTGTGTGTTCGAAAGCGACTCTATAAGCTTAAAGCTTTCGTCGCAATCGAACTAAATTAAATTAGTATAAATTAAAGTCAGGGGTTTTGCACACGACAATTTAAAGTTGATTTTACTCGAAAAAAATCATTAAATAGGGAAGAAAATTTCTTCTTTTTCCACAATGTTTTCTCGAGTATGAAACGTAAAAACAGGGATTGAACAGGAAAGGTTAAGTAATGACATCATCGAAACAAAATCAAACGTCGCGTCTCGACAATCTAGCGAACATGGCGAATGATTCAAGTTGCTTCTAATCTTGGATGAAATTTAAAACCAAGTCAGGAACACAAGCTGTGAATAGACACTTTGTTGGTGTCACTCTTGGCTAGCGAAGATAAGTATAGTTTCGTGGCCAGGAGCGCCAACGGTCGCGAAAAAGCCGAAAACAAACCACACCCACCTGATTGGCAGAGCACAGTTGAACCTTATCACAGTCGTCAAGAGTGTTCATGAAGTCGCACGTGTAGCAGAATGGACCCCTCTTGTCACGTGGTAGTACTGAAGGTTGAACAAGATGTGTTTGTGAAACACTATGCCCCCGAAACAGGAATTCTTTTGAAACGGGTGATTTTTTTAAAATATTGACTTTGACCTTGATGAAATGACCTTCCCCAGTTGCGCCTTGTTGAGACCTATCTATATACCAAATATTAGCATTATAACTTAATCAGGGTTGAAGTTAGAGGAAAATGTTTAGTTGGCAGGTTAAGTTTTGCAGACTGACAGACAGGCTCACAGTCAGACAGACAGACTGACGGACACCGGAAAACAATTTGCCCCAGATCTTATCAATGCGAGGGAATAAAAAATAAAATCAATAATTGATTGATTGAATGGGGTTTAACACCACTTTTTAACAGTATTTCTAGTAGTACTATTCAAAGTTCGGTTTATTATCCAAATGATTTTTATCGCTATAACTAAAAAGTCGCAACACCTAATTTATTGAAGCTTTAATTACGAGTCTTTCGGTTGTCCGTGACATTATTTGATACTAAAATAATAATGATGATAATAAAGAATAATACATTGGAATCCTCTTACATGCAACCCTGATAATAACAATTCACTGCTTAATTGCAACTATCTTTCATACAAACATAAGGTTTAAAGAAGAAATAACTCCTTTTAATAGCAACTTCTGGTAAACTGCAACAAAAGTATTGACAAATTGGTGTTGCTTTTAACAAAATTCCGCTGTATCTTTATCCAACGAAGATTACTTAATAAGACATTTCCACATGTATTCAAATAACAACACAACGTTATACTCATGTCCTTATTGTCTTATTTAGAAAATTGAAATTATTGCTGGCAATAAAAAAGTATTGTAATTCGCACATCCAGCTTCATGATTATCATACACCTTTGTTTCTCTCTTATTTTTCATTCAATCATTCTCTCTTTCTCTCCTCATTTCGCCATGCTTTGCCTCTTGTTTTCATCGACCATCTCACATTCTTTCTTTCATTCTTTATTATCATTATCATCAACCGAATATGTCGTCGATGGGCGACCCAAATCCCGTAACGACAGCCTCAACCAGCTGTAGTTTCGAGGTTTAGTCGCCAAAAGACGGCGTGTCGGAGTACCTTTTTTGTCACACCCCTGTATGTTACATAACTCCCCCTGACAACATTGCATGCAGACCGTGATATCAGAACTGTGCTTCGGAAACGACCGTCTTCCAAATACATTGCTAACTGTTGGACATCTCTAAGAATGAAAAGCATAGAAAAAATGAGATTCATCTAACCCATTACCAAACGACAAAAAGTTTTGACTGGTCCAAATTGAAAGGGAGTTGTAGATGACATTTTAAAGTTTATGAAATTTTAGATTTTTTCAACTTTCGTGGAAGAAAACATTATGGATAATTCAAGCAATTTCTTCATTTTCCATAATGTTTTCAAAAGCTTTTTTATTATTGGGGGCGTCAACAAGCATTATTGTGTTGGAATGGGTTAAACGAAGTACTTTATTGCGCATTGACTGAAAAAAAAAAAAAAAAAAAGAATTCAAAAAGTATATTGACCAATTAAATCCTCCTTTTATTCCAGAAGAGAAATTCCGACATTTATGTTAAGTATGTATCATTGTTGATTTGGCGAATTATTCAATTTGCAGTCCCGATGATAAAATATAAACACTTGCATGAAATTTCCACCAATCTCAAGCGGCGAGGCACAGCCATTGTTTAGCCATGACACCCAGTGCAGCTTGAACTGCGTTAATATTTTCCTCAGTCGATTTTGGTCAGTAACTAATTACAGGGTGCAAAATACAGAATCAGACCAAACTGTGCGGATGCACGTTTAAACAAATGCTATATTTGGCGGTCTTTGGAAACTGTCCAAATTGTCTTTCATAGACCTAGATTACTTTCATAATTATGTCTATGGTCTAGATCGTTTGGATTGGGTTCGCGGCGGCTTGTGCAGCTAACAATCGCATCCTGCCATTTATCACACCAGTACAGCCAGAACAATACTGCCAAGTCACCGGCTGCTCATTCAACTTATCGAAATTCATAAATTTTGTCTATAATTTGTTCATTGTAAAGATATGTATGACGCATGTCGCAATGACTTTTGTCAATTGTCGAAAAACAGATGGTAGTCCCAGGACAACTGCTGTCGAGCCCGCAAACTTTTGTAGGTATCATGCTTCAGATAAGCACAATTTTAGTGTTTGACCTAGAGCTTTGACATTAACTTGAAGCTATCCACATCTACTCATGATGTAGAATAACTGTGCCAAGTTATTTTGAAATCCATCCATAATTGTTGGAGGAATGCTCTGGACCAACACAATTTTAGTATTTGACCTTGAGCTTTGACCTTGAACTTGAAGCTATCCAAAAAATCTTTCTAATGGCACATCTACTCGTGGTAGAAAATAATTGTGCCAAGTTATTTTGAAATCCATCCATAATTGTAGGAGAAATGCTCCGGACAAGCACAATTTTAGTGTTTGACCTTGAACTGTGACCTTGAAGCTATCCAAAAAGTTCTTTCAAATGGCACATCTACTTATGATGGAGAATAATTGTACCAAGTTATTTTGAAATCCATCAATTAATGTAGGAGTAATTGTCCTGACAAATTCGGACGGACGGACGGACTAACGGACGGACTAACGGACTAACGCACATACACCGACTTTTCATAGTGACAACTATATCTCACTCAAAGCAAGCGGGCTCGACAAAAAAATGTTTGCATGGCCGTCGTTTGAACTCACGACTATGGCGCATTAAATGGGCCAAAACTGCACCTTAGGTAGAGCACGCTAAAATAAACGCGATCACGAGTTTATTATACAGCTGCACTCAAAAGATTTAGGGTTGCGCGCATAATTACTGAGCGTTCAATGGTATATATGCGCGTACGCATAATTTTCAAGTGCACGCACAATAATGAGGTGTTTACTTTTTACGCGTGCTCACTCATATTTTGAAAGTGCACGCGTTAAATAACGCGTGCACTTTCAAAATATAAGCGCGCACGCTTAAATTAAACGGGTTTACCTATATTCTTTACGCGTGCACGCATTATTTGCGCTAAGACGACATAAAGGGACTTTTGACCCAAATGATACACCTTACACGACCCTGTGTTGAGAGCACATCACGTTACCTATAACCAGGATGGCTTCAAGTTAAGAAATGATGTTTTAACTTTTCACAAATTAAACTACCAGGTTTCATTCATCTGGTGGTACATTTTGACTTTATTAGATAAACCGATCCAACCCGAGATACGAATCTTGATAAAACAGAAGCTTGTGCAAAACGCAACCTCTCGTAAGTCGAAGAATTTACTCTCTATATAGGTTCAACCAGATGTTTGACACATAACACAACCGGTTTTGTGTGTGTGTTTTACTTTCGAAATGCAAGTTCTCCACTTACGTCTCTTTCCATACATCCAGAGTCAAACACTACTCGTCCCCCATCGGTTATTTTCTCTTCAACATAACATATCTACAAGAAAAAATATGATTTGAGTTTTTCTTAACAGTGATATCAGACTTCTATGTTTGATTTCCGTCACACAATGTTCCATTTCCGTCTCGGCATCACAGGCAATACATGACATTCTATTTACGTTGCGGTGCGTGGCGTGACACGCTGTATTCTATTTTTCCCAACCGCAATACCGAGTCAGATATAACTACGTCATCGAATCACTCAGCACTACGAGTTTAAGTCGAATATTGAAGTTTTGCAACTGAGTTCAACTACCAAAAGAGAAAATTTCTGAATAGGTCTAAGAATTTTTGTGTTTGTGTGTTGGGGGATGTATTTATTTTCAACTTTTAACTGGAATGCAAAGTTTTAGACCTGTCTAAATTCAAAGATTTGGCAAACGACATTTTACAGTCAATTCTATTTCAAAAACAATCATTCAGGAAGGTAGAAAATATTGTGGAAAAAGTAGAAATTGCTTGCAACCAAAAATTCACCTTGATAACTTACTATAACTTGAACATCTATAGATTTACGTTTATTCTAGTTCATTGAGAATTTTTTTTACCCACACGATATTACCAGATTTTTTAGAGTTGATCATCAGATTGATTGACTGAATTGGGTTTGACGCCACTTTTAACAATAAGTTTTCATATCGCGGAGGGTGGGGCGCCTATAACCGTGGATTCCTGGTATTTCTCACGCCAGTACTACCACAACATCCTTTCCGAGCCTCCATCTGTTCATCCCACATAGCTTTACGATTATCCACCCATTGGCGAGAGACTTATGTCGGAAAGGATATTCGCAGCGGCCGGGGATCGAACCCATGGACCCCTTGACCACCAGAAAGTGGACTTACTTGATTTTGTGCACACTTTGTCACATACGTACAAAGTGTTGGTGAAATGTAACTTGAGCATTCAAAGCACCGAACAGCGTCCGCTGAAATACATGAACTATGGATTATGCGAAAGACGGAGAGCTGCCCTACGTTCAGAATGACAAAAAATTCGCTTACGTTTGAAAAATTGTGACCCGTTTTGCACGTGCATTTATGTATTAATCAGATTTCAAGAGGGAAACGTTTGCTGGAGTTTTTTCACCCTAAACGTAGTTCTTGGTTATTTGCACACGTTAACACTTTTCATGCTGAATAAAATTCTCTATGGAAATAAAATACAGATCAAAGAGCTGCATTGAGGATCACAAAGCAT
Organism: Fragum fragum; assembly: GCA_946902895.1. Taxonomy (NCBI): domain Eukaryota; kingdom Metazoa; phylum Mollusca; class Bivalvia; order Cardiida; family Cardiidae; genus Fragum; species Fragum fragum. The sequence continues at coordinate 46,022,245 of OX336375.1, forward strand.
TCGCGATCGTTTCCTACTGAATTTTGTGAACGAACGATGCAGAGAACTATATGCTAGATGTTACCAAACTTTCTTTAAAACTCAATGCATATTTTTTGTGCTTTAGGTATGTAACAATAAGAATACGTTTTTTAAAAACCTTTTCCATTTTCTAAAACTTTGACTGGTTCAAATAAAACCTTTTTGCTGATGACAATTTAAAGTCGAATTTATTTGAAAAAAAAAAAAAAAAAATCAGTTTGTTGGAAATTTTGTGGAAAAAAATTTGCTTGTCACAAGCAATTTCTTCTTTTTCCACAATGTTTTCTTAAGTATAAAAACACAGGAAGGTACCCCCTCCAAACAGGGATTGAACAGAAAAGGGTTAAGCATTTCTTAATCTATTAACAAAAATAGACCAACTACCGTATTCAAAGTTAAATAAGTGACACGTGAGAAATGAACATCTGAAAATACACTAACAGTAAGAAAAACAATAGACAAATTTCTGTATTCAAAGTTAAATAAGTGACAAGTGACAAATGAACAACTGAAAATACACTAACTGTAAAAATGAAGAAAAATAAACGATTGTCAAAATGAATTGCTCGTAGATAAATGAAATGAAATGAAAAAGATAAAAGACGTATGCATTTGAATTCATAATTATTCAAATTTAATTGCTGCGAAACAAGTGCTTGGGCCCGATTTCGATCCGGTCGTTGTTTAACCTTTCCTGTTAAATCCCTGGTTTTTACATGCCTTTGTTTTTATACTTGAGAAAACATTGTGGGAAAAGAAGAAATTGCTTGTCACATGCAATTTCTTCTTTTCCACAATATTTTCTACCCTACTGAATGACTTTTTTTGAAATAAATTTGACTGAAAATTGTCATCTGCGAAACCTTTTAATTTGGACCGGTCTAGAATTTTGCAAAACAGAAAAGGGATATTTAACCCATTCCCACACAATCCCGCTCTTTTAGCCCCCTGAAGAAAAATGGTTTGGAAAGCATTTTGGAAATGAAGAAATTACTTGATAGAAGCAATTTCTTCATTATTCATAATGTTTTTACACGCATACTTTTGGAATCGCATTATAAAATGTTGTCTGCAAGTTCTTTGAATTAAGACCAGTCTAGAATTTTGCTGAGTGGGAATGATTTAAAGTACATTTAACTGTTACAGAAATGGTCGTTCATTTACCTGTGTTGGCAAACAGCGAAAGCTGAATTGTGAACAACCACAGAATACCATCACAGCACCAATGTGTAGATGGAAAACACATATCCCTCCACGATTGTTCACGATTCGATTCGCCCCTGTCAATCAAAATATCGATTTTCCAATCAAATCATTCGTTTAGACAGGAAGTTAACTTTATACTCAAACAGTATCGTAAAGTATTTTTGTCGGATTGGCAACTGAAACGTCGTAACTACAGCTTATTCGATCTGGCATTATGACGTTAAGGCCGTCAACCAACCATATGCGTTTAATTTCATGTGCCTGACCATACATTTCACAAAATAATGTCATTTATTACCTCGATCGAACTGAAATGTCGGAGGTCAGTGGGTATTGCGATCGATTCGTTAATTGGTGAATCGCCTCTGCTACACATGCAATAAAAATAGATTAACCAGTCAATTCACTTTTTCGTTTCCGGAGCTGCCATATTTTTCTTATCCAAGACACGTATGTAAATCTCCTTCGTCATTTGGCGACCAAACCGTGGGAACAACAACTCGGCCAAGCTGTAGTTACAACGTTTAGGTCGATCATCAAAGGTAAGCTTTCTAGTTTTTTTTATATCCATACATCTTTGGCCACCTGATGCGGTTTTGTATCTTTAAACACATTTCGCGATCCATCATTTACCCTTATCCTGCTAAATAATTGACGTCTTTTCACTATATTTTAAGACTTCGACATTATTAGATCGATGCAGTGTTCACATTTTTTCTCAACACAACAAAAACGAGCAGGTAGTGTAGGCTTAGATCAGACTGCACGTCTGTGCAGGCTGATCTTAGTCTATACAACTGCCAAAACCATGTCAAAGCAGGAATATTCCGGGATCAGCATAACAAGGGTTAATTATTGTGAACAAAAAGAATAGGAAAAAGAACTAATGATTAAACATGAATCACGTAATTCCTTGTTTATAATCTAGGACATCTGAGGCATCGAGATAAGAAGATACCAGTCTATCTTGCATTTTAGGCTCGCATTCACCAAACGAGGATGAGCTAAGAAATAAAGTCATAGTTTAAAATAACGGGAGGCCCTCGAGGGCCTTAGACGTTCTACTGGCTATTAAACTTTCCATTGAATAATCTGATATTTAAGGAAATTAATTGCTTAAAGAAGAATGCATAAAATGAAATTGTAAATAGGTTTTATATCCTTTATTATTTTAAGGTTTCTTTTCCAGTGTTTCATGACGGATCCAACCCATTTCCCAAAAGGAAGTTTCCACATGACCCTGCAATCATCCTATGAAATTTTCAACGATAATAATTGTGGACTTCATTACGCAAAGGAGAATGTTTGAGTGAAAATTCATAATGACCCTTTTCCTATGTTATCTGATGGACCCACTTCATTTACGAAACGAGCTGATACGGCCCTACACTCGTCCTGTTAAATTTTGAAGACAATCATAATTCTGAACTTCATAGAATAAACAAGAATCTTTTAAATGATGATCTGTAAGGCCCCCTTTTCCTGTGTTACCAATACCACAATTATTCTTTGCATCTTTGAAGAGAATCCGATAAAACTGTGGACTTTCTTTCATTTATTCAAATTTTATAATAAACCATCTTTCTGATTCACAAAGAAATCTTAACCCTTGTCATACTGTATAAATACCTTACTGAATTGCTGTAAAATCAAAGGGCTGAAAGTGTTGACAGAACTTGCTGTTGAAAAATCAATATTTCTTTTAGAAACCAATTTCATAAACAGCAGGCAGGAAAAGTACAAGCAGGAGGTGTAGACTAAGATCAGACTGCACAAACCGGAATAATCTGGGTTCAGCATGACAAGGGTTAAAAACTGACAAAGTTACAGCTGCTTTCGTACATCAACCAATTTTCAGACGTTCAAAGTTTTAGGCTGTAATAGCAGACGACAATTTTTAGTTTGTGATTTAAAAAAAATCTCTATTTTTGGATAGAAAGCATATTGGATAATGAAGAAATTGCTTGCTACATTTTTTAAAATCATTTTCAACACTTTTTTCTAAAGCTTTATTCTTGAGAGTTGTGCCGTCATCAAAACAGTGCGTCGTAACGTGTTGTCATTTAGACAGATTTTCCTGGTTAACGGAACATATAATGCCATGTTTCTCCTAATGTTTATTCTCTGTCTGCGATCTGATCGTCTTAACACATTCCCAGACGACAAAAATCTAGACTTGTTCAAATTCAAAGAAGTCGCCGATGGCTATTCAAAGTTGACAGAATTCCATGTACCTCTGTCAGTTTGCATAGAAAACTATATTCAAAACAGACTTTGTTTGTGATAAACAATTTCTTCATTTAAAAGATTATATCCCCGAGCCTTTTTCCTGACGGGAGCGTAAAAAAAGATTATTGGTAATCGTTAAGAAGCTTTGGGTCATTATCTATAGAGCCCACAGTGATGACGTAAATACTGCGTCTGCTTAATTATACGGGATGGTCATAGTCTTCGATTTGCACTGATGTTTAACCTATAACAGCGTGACAAAATTTCAGACTGGTCCACAAGTTGCTCCGGACAATAACTCCAGATTGATACACATTTGAAATAAGTCTGCCTTTCTTGGTAGAAAACAATGTGAAAAATGCTGAAATTGCTCTTTCATTTTTACATTGCTTTTTCCTGAATCTTTTTCTTGAGGGGCATCAAAATTGGAATCGCGTAGGAGTGGGTTAAAAGCCTTTTTTTGCTTTTCTCGCCTAGTTCTGTTAGTTTATGACAGATTGTTTCGAGTTGATCTAATCCAATTAATTGACAAATCTTTAGACTGCATCTTTATAACTGTTTTCGGGTTGCCAATTCGTCAGTCAAAAATAACAATTTTTTGTTGATCGAAAAACAACAATTCCAGTGAATAATATCGCACTAGACTATACATTATGAGCATTCGTATGTTTGATAAAAACTATCAATGCTATATTAATTGAAATAAATTGATATAACGTTACTGCTTTGAAATTAGAAAATTAGATTTCTTCTTTAAATTTATTTGAAAATGAAGACAATACTTTTGTTTTTTGCTTTTGTTTTAATACGGGTATGAACCTAAAACCACACTGGAGATTCATACAGTAGTGTGATTAAGTTTCTTAGCTTCACGACTAAAAGGAAACAAAAACATATTCTCTCACTTCCAAAAATCTAATGCCATCAAGCAAACAAAGCAAATGTGAGCAAAATCTTATGGATCTACTTTGTAGGTAAGCACACAAAATAGTTGCGCGCTCAAAATTTTGCTCACTGAAGTACGAAATAAATCAGCCAATCAAAATGCTCGAATCTTGATAGTTGAAAATAAAATTGAATAATAAGTTTTTAACAAAAGAAATCTACAGAACCAAAAACAATAGTAATATTAGTTTATTTTTCTTTCACAAATAAAGAGATGAAAACGGTTTACACAATTCGCAGTTCCAAAGTTGAGTTCGCCGTGCGCTTCCATCTGTACACAGTTATGGCTAGCCTGATATGTTACGGGGTCATGCGGGGCATGCGGAGGGGCATGTGGCTCATGCGGTGGGCCATGTGGATCGTGTGGGGGGTGGGGCTCACCATGGTGTTGCCAGTGTACGTCGTGACCAAGAGGAGACCCGTCCACCCATTCTAATCTTCCATCATTTTCCTTATCGTAAAGACCAATCCATAAAAGCTCTGAAAGATGGGAAACACTGTATAAAACATAAAAGAGCATTATTTATTCATATAAGAAGGATATTGAATAAAAAATAATGATCATGAAATACCGTATTAACAATTGTCAATAATTTAATTGTTAGTTTCGCATATCAAAAACGAGCGTTCTGATTGGTCGAAAAATTTAATTCATACCTCCATGAACACAATTTTGAGCACGCATCCATTTTGTATGCTTCCGCATAAAATAGTTCCATACAAAAAGGTATCAAAATTTGTACAGCTTTTGGTTTTTTCGCTCGATGCTATTAAATTATAAGAAATAAAGAGAATGATTTTTTGTTTTCATGGAGGTATGAACCGAAAAAACTAATCACACAATGTATGAATCCGCTTTGCGTATTCATACAGTGTGATTAGTTCTTTCGGTTCATATATCCACGAAAAAAATATTCTCTTCATCTCTTAAATAAAAATAGACTGTCCAATCAAATCATTCATTTAGATAGGATGTGAAATACTGACATCCAACATCAATGCAATACACTTTCGTTGGTTGACCGTCGTGACTACATATAATTTTCATGCTGTAGATATGTAGTCTATATCACCTAACAACGACTGGCTGTTTTTATTTTTATGTCCCAGACCATGTAACAGCAATCGTTTAACAGATTTGTTTCTAATATTAGAAACAACCTTTGCGCATGCGCGCCTCTCTTTCCAAACGGGAAGGTAGCACAAAAGAGAATGTCCAACCATATGATTGTTATGATTGATAAGGAAACTCAAGTCAAAAATTTATTTTTAAAACCGATTTGTAAAGGGAATCAATTCGCTTCTTTTGATTATGTTCAAGATTAAGTTAATAAGCTGAATTGTTTGTCCTAGCGTCTGAGATTTGATTACAAAAAGCATATATCGATGGCTTAGAGCAAAAACATAGTATGGCTCTATACATTGTATAGAGCCATACTATGTTTTTGCTCTAAGCCCTCGATATTGCCTGCGTAATAGAAGATCGCTGATATCCTTGCAAAATATTGACGTTTAGAATCTCAGACCAACTACCTTGTCAGAGTTGATTTCTAGAGAAAAGAACGACTTGTCCACTGACAGATTGCTTTCCTCGCCCATTGAGCTCCAACAGGAAGTCCGGCTTCGATATTAAACGGCGTCAATTTGGAAAGATTATGGTTAATGACATGTTGCAAAAAAAAAATAAAAAAATTGTTGATTGTCGACTTAAACGTCGAAACGCCGCCGTCATAGCGCAGTTGGTAGCGCGTCGGACTATCATTCAGAGGGTCCCGGGTTCGATTCCCGACGGCGGCAATACTCTTTCCGACATTTGTCTACCACCAATGGGCAGATAATAGTAAGCCTATGTGGGATAGCAGCTGGAGGCTAGGAAAGGGTGTAGTGGTAGTACTGGTGCGAGAAATACCAGGAGTCCATTGTTAGGTGCTCCAGCCGCCGCGATATAACTGAAAGATTGTTAAAAGCGGCGTTAAACCCCATTCAAACAAACAAATTAAACGTCGAAACTACAGCTTATTCGAGGTGAAGTTACGACGTTAAAGTCGTAAAAACACGATAAATGCTTCACATAATTGTAAGCCGATTTTGAAGTACAAAATTCACTTCCGGTCTGAATAATAGTGATTTTGATTGGTCGATTAATTCTTTGATGAACAGGCATGGTCCGTCAAATCTGCTTTAAATTGAAGGAAAACGAGAGACTTGGGTGCCACCCCTAGAAAAATGACGTTCTCCATACTAAATTTTATAGCAGGAGCATACCCAGAAAGGAGCTGTAGATAGATATTCAGTAAAGCAATTATGCAATTAATAGCTCGACTGTTTTTCGAAGAAAACCCTAGATATTGCTTAGGCCACGTCTTCGTCCGCGTGTGACTCAGTGTCTTCAAAAAACTTTGACATTTGGTAATATATTTGGTATTACAAAACACTTTCACTCGAAACTCGGAATATATGTTCACTATTAAAAGAGCAATCTGTAACAAGAAGGCAAATGACTCGAAATTTATCTTTGATGGAATTATGCTCTCTTTTCGACACTAAGAGTTTTACCCACAGCCGAGCGTGGTACCCGCATGGGATGCTCATTTTATTGGAATATGATTCCGCTGGTGTTCCAACAAGGAGTAGCATATACCTGTATTAATCGGAGTGATCCGAATGACTCACCATCATGTTTGTGGGGGTGATTTTCAGTCCACACTTTCATGTTCTCTTTCATACCATGAAGTTTCTCGTGCGTTTCGAGGACAACCAAATCTCCGTGTTCTACTTGACAATACGTCCTCGCTGCTCCCCAATGCATCCGGAGATCCGAGACCTTAATGCATATATAGTCGTGGTGCACGTGAACCCAGTGATAACCGTCAACACCACAACGGACTGGAGCTGAAAGTAGGTAACTATAGGTATGGTAGATTAAAAGGGTCAAAATAATGATTTCATTATCGTGATGATAATTATTTAGCAAAATAAATGGCAAGTAGCATGAAACAAAACAAAACAAGTAGAATGGTTGGTTTGCGACCTTAACGTCGTTACTACAGATTGAATAAACTGTAGTTATGACGTTTAAGTTGCCAAACCGAAAAAAGTCGCATATAATTGGCTGCCAATGCCGGAGTTCTAAGTTCACTTTCGGTCTAAATAAATTATTCGATTGGTCGGTTTATTCTTTGATTGACATCGCGATCCGCAAAAATAATTTCTACGGTGTCAGGATGAACATAGATTGCTCACTCGATCTTAGTATAATAGGAAAAAATAGTTTGTTTGAATGGGGTTTTACGCCGCTTTCAACAATCTTTCAGTTTTATCGCTGAGGCTGGAGCACCTTACAATGGATTCCTGGTATTTCTCACACCAGTACCGCCATCACATCCTTTCCTAACCTCTAGTTGCTATCCCACATAGGTCTACGATTATCGACCCATTGGTGGGAGACAAATAGTCGGAAAGGAAAAGTGCCGCCGTCGGGGATAGAACCAGGGACCCCTAGAATGACAGTCCGACGCGCTACCAACTGCGCTATGACGGCGGCAGGAAAAAGTAGACAGCAAAGACAAATTTGTTCAATAGATGTTACAGAAAAAGGCAACGTACGCCTGGCATGATACACCCTATTCCTTAACGCTGGCCTCAAATAGATGATATCTTCTTTAGGCTTGCAAAATATTCAATTCAATAAAGCTGCAGTTACGACATTTTGCTCGCCTATCGACGACATAACGTTGATCCCTTTAAGAAATGAAGAGAACAATTTTGTTTTCATGGAGGTATAAACCGAAAAAAACTTATCACACTTATGTATAAATACGCGAAGCGGATTCATATATAAGTGTGATAAGGTTTTTCGATTCATACCTCCATGAAAACAAAAATATTCTCCTCATTTCTTATAATTTAATATCATCGAGCTAAAAAAGGCAAAAACAGTACAAATTTTGATACCTTTAGGTATGGGACTATTTTGTGTTGCAAAATATAAAATCGCTTTGATCTCAAAATTTTGTTAATGGAGTTATGAATAATTTTTTTCGTACAATCAGAACGCCCGTTTTTGATAGACGAAACTAAACATTAAATTATATATATAAAAAATATATATTTTACTGACTCTAACTGCAGGGCGAATATAGAACGTGTGAATATATCGCATTCTTACGTGTTACAAACGCTCGCATTTGGTGGATTTAAAGGTCTTAACCGAAAACTTGTGTTATCAATTATTCATATTCGAATTACCAATTCTGAGTGATCTATCCCTGATCTTGGTCCCGTTTCATAAACCATCTTACGACTGAGATTGTCTTGCGATCTTCGTAAGACATACTTTTTATTACACCTAATTACACGCTCGATTCCCGGTGACGGCGAATACCCTTTCCGACAATTGTCTCTCATCAATGGGTGGATAATCGTAAACCTAGGCGGGATAGCTGCTGGAGGCTAGGAAAGGATGTAATTGTGCTACTGGTGCGAGATATACCAGGAATCCATTGTTAGGTGATCCGGCTGCCGCGATATGATTGAAAACATGTTAAACCCCATTCAAATAAATTCGATATGCTGTACGATTTACCTTACATCGTATTGCATTTTTTTGTATAGTAAGACGCGTGATAAAACGCCCCCGATCCCTTATTGCGTAGAATTCCAGGATGGACCTTTTTGGGTTGACACAGTCTATATTACCTACCCGTGGTGGTAGGCGTGGTTGATTGCGTCGTTGTAGTTGTCGCGACAGTCGTCTGAGGGGGCGTGGTTTTCGGAGTGGGCGTTGTAGTTGGTATGGAAGATTGGACTGGATTGGTTGGAAGGACGGTAGTCCCGGTCGACGGTGTACCGCATTTAATGTTGCAGTGGTCGTCCGTGCAACACATTGGCGGACAACTTATGTTTCCACTGGGTGTGAACAGCGCATTGCAGGACTTTCACATTTGAATAATAAAACAATAATAGTAATAGATATACTAATAATAAAACAAGAGGACCATGATGGTCCTATATCGCTCCCCTGAGTATGATGGCTCAAGGCTTAATGATATAATATACAAAATATCAAAGCCCTACACCTAATCATTTTGGAGAAGATTTTTTAAAGATGTTCTCCTTTAATCCTAGGTATAGGGAAGATCCAACCATATTGGGCCAAGAGTGCGGTAATTCTTTGAAGTACTTAAGTAGAGGGTCAATAGGCATTAATACATACCAAATATCAAAGCTCTAGGCCTAATGGTTTAGAAGGAGAACATTTTTTATGATATCCTTCATAACTCCTTTCTGTGATTGCACAGAAAAGGGCTTATTTTCAGAATACAGTAATTCTATGAAGTATTTTAGTACAGGGTCAATAGATATTATTTCACGCTACATATTAAAGCCCTTGACCTTAAGGTTTGGGAGAAACAAAAAACAAAACAAAACAAAAAAAAAAAAATGAAATAATTTAGGAATTCATTTTCAATTTATGCTTGGCAAAGCTTTTCATATTTGGACGTTGCGACCAATTCTGGAATTAATGGTCTGAATATCACTTTAAAAAAGACTTCAGGATTCCTTTTTGGTGAAAAATTTTGTCCCTAAAAGAGCAATAGAGCCTTTAGAAAAACTAAAATAAGGGATAAAAACAATCTTCATAAGCACTGTATTATGTTATAATAAATGTATGTTTAGTTCATAATATGTTTAATGAATTATTTGATTGCATGATAAATCACGAATAAAAAGATTTTTCATCGTAACTACAGCTTTAACCCATTCCCATTCATGACGCTTTCTGACGCCCCAAGAAAAAAAAAGCTTTGGAAAATATTGTCGAAAATGAAGAAATTGCTTGTTACAAGTGATTTCTTCATTATCCACAATATTTCAACCCCAAAAGTAAAGAAAATCCAAATTTTCACAATCTTTAAATTGTCGTCTGCAACTTCTTTCAATTTGGACCAGTTTGAAATTGTCTCGTGTGGTAATGGGTTAATCAGCTGTAGTTACGAGGTTTCAAATTACATCCATGCACTCTTTTAAACAAACCACCGAGAAAAATAGCTTACATTATTAGACTTGCATCCGGCGCTGTAATATTGTGTAGGATATAAGTTGTAGTCTGGCGGAACATACACGCTACATTGCTGGAACCAAATGTCATTGTGTCTTTTCTCATTTTTGACATAGAATATTGTTTTAAACCATTCCCACAAAATCCCTCCTTTTTACGCCCACCAAGAAATAAGATTTGCAAAGTATTGTGGAAAATGAAGAAATTACTCGTAAAAAGCAATTTCTTCATTGTCAACAATATTTTCTATCCCCAAAAAGACGAAAAAAATATAAAAAAAAATCCATCAACTTGAAATTGTAGCTTGCAGCTTTTTGTTGTTCGGGAATGGGTTAACCCATTGCCTGACGACGGATTTTGGGTTGGTCATAAGAGAAAGAAGTTGCAGACGAAAAATCATTGTTTGATTTGAAATATAAGTCTCGTATTCCAAAGAATAACTTCATAAGAAAAAGAAATGTAATGCTTTTAACAAGCGATTTCTACCTATCTCACAATGTTTTAGATAACTTTATTTCTTCGAAGCGTCAAAGAGCGGGATCGTGTGGCAAAGGGTAAACTCAGACGTAAGAGTTAATCGATCGTGAACTACATATTTTAATATGCTGGATGAAATACTTTGCAGATTAACATTTAAATCAGAGGACAGAAAGGACTGGAAGAAATAGTTTTATGATATTTTCTTTTAATTTGAATTTCAGCGACAACTCTTCTTTTTTCAATATGACAAACAGGTAATGTAAAGCAAGATCAGACCATACACATGTGCAGGCTGATCTCTGTCTTTACAGTAATCAAAAACAGGTCAAAACAGGAATATTCGGGCTCAGTATGACATGGAAGTAGAACACTTCTTTTCTTGAATGAATTGACCAATCGCGGCTGTCAATGACAAATCAGTCAACCAATGAAATCATTCATTTTGATTTGAAGTTAAATTTGAACTCTTACATTGGCCGCCAATTATGTGAATCACTTTTTGTCTATTTGCGACTAGGCAAAAAAAAAAAAAAAAAAAAAAAGAAAAATGCTTCACATAAACGTCGGCCAATGTCAAAATTCAAAGTTCACTTCCGGTCTAATTGAACTATTTGATTGGTTGATTCTTTGATTGACATTCGCGATCGGTCATTTGCAAAAAATTGAACCTGCAAAACAAAACAAGTCGTACAGTACTGTACCTCATGAATCTGACACACAGACACTCTATCACAGACGTCGGGGCTGATCATGTATGGGCAGTCAAAACAATATGGCCCTCTCTCGTGGCGAGGTCGGTCTGTAACAATAACACAAAATAAACAAATAAATTAAGTAACTTGTTCATTACTACAAAAGGAAGAAGCTTCTTGTCATAAGTATGATGTATTAGGACCTGGTAGTGAACAAATATCGATGCAAACTGATTGCCATTTTTTTTACAGTCAGTTGAAGATCGGTGATGTTGGTTTTGCCATACTCATAAGCGTTATTTAACGTCGAAGTAGCCAGTAGAAAAATAATTAGTTATTCAGGAAATTAGTTATTAATTATATGGGGTTTAACAACATTCCAACATCGTTCCAGTTATTATACAGAAATTGAAGAAATTGAACCTAGGTAAAATCTTCGTTTCATTGGCTGTGAATTAGAGTTGGCTTTAAATCAAGGTACATCACTCTTGCATACCCTTTTATTAACTCCTTTATTTTAAAAAAAAAACTTAGCGAAAACGAAGAGAAGCAGTTCATGAGGGTTAAAGCTTTTCAAGTTAGATTGTACATTATGTAATAGGTTCCTCAGATCAGTGGCACGGGAACCAATCTCGTGAAAATATACTGATGCCACTTCATAAAAAAAGTCACTTACAACTACGGAACACCGCTTAGGCCACCGCGTACCGACGATACGACGGTAAAATCACGAGATCACGACATCGAGAACACGAGAAAAGGACGATGAGAACACGACGAGAACAAAATATCATGTACTCTCTCGTGTTCATCTTGTCGTACTTTCGTGTTCTATTTCTCGCGATTTCGCGATTCTCGCAATAACATGTATTTGCGTCCAAAATTTTATTCTGAAAACCTATGGCCCCAACATCAATCCGTATATTACCGGCTTTCCCGCAACCTCTCAAGTTACAGAAATCACCCTGACAGCATTGACTGCATACTAGAAGTTCTGTGCTCCGTACACTTCTACTAGTAACGTTGATGAAGCTTGTATCTACTGAACATGTCTGAAGTAAAAATGACGTTTGTTCTAATTTATCCGTTGGAACAAATAAAACCTATTCCCACACATCACAGCTTTTTACGCCCCTGGATAAAAGTAAATATTGAGGAATGTGAGGAAATTGCTTGGAACACGATGTTTTAGTCCCAAAAGACAAGATCTTAAAAACAACAACAACAACAACAACAACAAAAAACCCCAACTTGAATTGTCTTCTGCAACTCCTTTCAGTTTAGACTAGACTTAAATTTTGCCGTCTGGTAATAGGTTAAGGCTAAATTTAGACTATATTTTTGGACGCTTTTGTCTATTGGCGACTAAAATCTTGTAACTACAGCTTGGTATGAGCTTTAGTTACGTGAGATTGTTTGTCTGCCGACGTTATGTACCATTCTCAAAATTGAAATAAAATTGAAAGTTTCAGCTGATTATGTAAATTAAAAAATATAGACAATAATAATAACAATACGTTGGGACTCTCTATTTTATATGAACGAAAAGCGATAATGTAAAATAAAGATAATAGAAATGATAATGGTAAAAATGATAATCAAAAAGGTAATGGTAATGATCATAGCATAGATAGTGATAGTAATAGCAAGAGAAACAAGCAATTTCTTCTTGGATTACGGACCAAATTATATATTTTTTATCAAACGATAACGTTATGATTTTATATTTCTAATGAAACGTTAACGTTATGATTATATATTTCTAATCAAACGATAACGTTTTGATTATATATTTCTAATCAAACGATAACGTTATGAATATGTATTTCTAATCAAACGATAACGTTATGATTATATATTTTTAATCAAACGATAACCTTATGTTTATATATTTCTAATCAAACGATAACGTTATGATTATATATTTCCAAACAACCGATAGAGAATAAACCTTTACTTTTAAGATGTTTAAATGTTTATATGAAGGCCACGTTGAAGATAAGATTTGTTTATATTTATCTTAACATGTTACTTTCTCTAAATAAAGATATTATAATTATTATACTCACATTTTTATTCCTACACCCTGAGTTAAATACTACCCGTCCGCTACTAGTAATGAATTCCTCAACGTAACAATACTGTAAACATACAAGCAATAAAACATACATATTATATACTGAAAATCCCACTCTTAACGATATCGCTTAACCCATTCCCATACAATGACACTTTTAAACGCCCCTCAATATATTAAACATTTGGAAAAAAAGATGTGGAAAATGAAGAAATTGCTTGTGACAAGCAATTTCTTCATTATCCACAAAGTTTTCAAAATTAATAGACCAAACATTTGAAGGTTTCATCAACTTTAAAATGTGGGCTGCAACTTATTTGAATTTGGACTGGTCTAAAATTATATTGAGTGGGAATGGGTTAAAACCATATTATGCATATATCGAAGTAGATACCATGGACCTTCTGATGAATTACCAGTATAGAAAGAAAATTAATTGGTATAACGAAATTCTGATATAATAGATTACATTTCACTTGCTTCAGTTCCAATGACATGGTAATAACCGGAATTCACTGCATAATTTAATGTAGAGCTTCAGTAGCGTCCCTTTATCCATCTTTTAAAATTTTGGTCGTTTTCGGCTGGTACTTATGATCCTTCTATAGTAAATGCAATCGGATCAACTCGATCAATTCAACAATCTAAAGAGTTTAGAAGGGGTTAAAGGTTAAGCGACGTAATGGTAAGAAAGTTGGTCCAAGTCGAAAAAAGGCCTTTATCTAGTATTTTGAATCACCTCTCCGAGCCTCCAGTTGATCATTCCGATTAGTTTAACGATTATCATCTGTTCATGTATTATCAAACCATTGGTGGGAGTCAAATTTCGGAGAGGATATTCGCCGCGGCAGGGGATCGAATACGGAACCCTAGAAATAGGAGTTCTACGCGCTACCAACTGCGCTATAACAGTGGCCCCGATTGGCTCCTGACTGGATTTGGTCTATTGTCCGACCAAACCGTTGAAACTAACCTTATCGTCTTTCGATTTTTACTATAGTCCAACAATATTTGCCAGGCTGAGAAGTCAAGCCAATTATCACACAATACCTCTTTTTACGACCCTCAAGATAACGATCTTTGAAAACATTTTGGCAAATGGAAAAAAAATCGCTTGTGACAATCAATTTCTTCATTATCCACAATGTTTTCTACACTATAAGACAAAAGATTTTCAAATTTCACGAACATGAAATTATGGTCTGCATTTTCTTTGGATTTAGACCAGTCTAAAACATGTCGACCGGTAATGGGTTAACCAAATCCAAAACAATGATGCTTTCTGACGCCCCCAAGAAAAAGGCTTCGGGAAACATTGTGGAAAACGTAGAAATTGTTTGTAAAAAGCAATTTCTTCATTATCCACAATGTTTTCTGCCCCAAAAGATTTTTTTTCAAATTTCATCAATTTGAAATTGTCCTCTGAAATTTCTCTTAATTGGGACTAGTCTAAAGCTCTCTTTTTCGGTTATGGTTTAACACATCTCATTGCACTTGTCCTGTAAAAAATTAAATCCTTTCTATGGAGAGGAACTGATCCAGTGGAAAGGCGCTAGACTACAGTGTCAGGGGTCCCTGGTTAGATCCTTCGCTTCTCCAGACCTTAAACCGAGCCTCGTCTCCTCAATATCCTTAGATGTTGAGTTGGACTAAACCCCATGAATAATTTAACACGTTCTCACAAGACTGATCTAAATTCAAAAAAGTTGCAGACAAAAAATTAAAGTTGACAGAATTTTAAGAATCTTTGGGTTTTTTTTTTGTGTGTAGAAAATATCTAAGATAATTTCTACAATTTCCACAATGTTTTCCTAAGCTTTTTTCTTTGTGTGCGTAATTTTATCGTGAAAAATGGTTTCAATGCACACCAAGGAAAGGAGCGTTTAAAGGCCCCATGGCTCTTATTATGGCTCTACAATTCCATAAAAAAGTTTGAAATTATTTGCCTTTCCTGTTCGGCAAAGCTTTCCATATCAGACTTGAAAGTATTGATAGACGGTTCTTTAAGTAGTTCTCTACGAAGATTTGGGATAGCTTTTCGCCGAAAATCGTGTCCCTAAGAGAGCCAAAGAGCTTTCAACCCATTCCCACACAATGGCGCATTTAAACACACATAAATATGAAAGCTTTGAAAATAATAATAATAATAAAAAAAAAACATCGTTGAAAGTGAAGAAGTTGCTTGATACAAGCAATTTCTTCATTATCCACAATATTTTCTATATCACAAAAGACAAAGACTTTAAAGATTTTACCCACTACAATAAAACAGACGTCTTCAACTTCTTTGGATTTGGACTGTTCTAAAAATTTATCGTGTGGGAATAGGTTAATGTAACCGGTTACGACGATAAGATAACAAAACGCATACATCGTCAGAAGTGCATGTCGTTACATCGTGACAGACCGCTGGTGAAGGAACATGAGAACATTCATAGCACCGGATTCCAGCCACTGAAAGGTTAAAGAGAAATCGTGAAGGCGTATTCCGCAATTCATATTAGGTTGAATCAATCTCAATCACGATTAAAGGGACCACCCCGAAAATGCCAAAAGTATCGAATCTGGTTATTCTGCCAAAGCTGCGCAGGCTGTCCAGGGTAGAAACTTTCATCTGTTTGGAAATTTTCTTGAATCTTGAATGGCCATTCGACCTCGCTAGATGTTTATTTTCTAAATGCGACCCATGGCTGACCTCTGCTTTATCCGTTCTCTTTTACCAGTATTTGTTTACTGAATTCAAAGACGGTCCTCTTGCGCGTGAACTTGTCACAATTACATGTGAGTAGAGACAATATACTTAAACCGACAATAAGGTGAATGAAACCTTTCAACTTGCAAAACCACGTATCAATACTTAGAGGTTTCCTTCCAGACCAGATTGTTTAGCCTTGCCAACTGGCATGATTCTATACTTTACACATTTTTCTAAAGGTGTCTTTAAATACTCCTTCCACCAGACTTACACACACACAAATCATCACTTCTGCTAAGTCTTTCTTGTTTTCACTGTCACCAGAAAAGAACCCGTTATTCTTTTTTGTTAACTAAAGCTATCTTTGATTGCAAACTAAGATTTCAGTTACTATCAAAATAACGCTAATTTTGCATAGTCCAAAAGTTCTTTCAGTTCTAAGTTTTCATTTCAATCTCTTGTTGCTTGGCTTGTTGTAAAGATGGGCAGGTGTGGCTCACTATACCCAGTTTTGAAAGACACTTGAACCTTTGAAACTCCAGTCAGCCTTAACGACTGACACCAAAACCCATTCCGAGAGGGCAGCTTCATATTTTAGATTGTATTACTTGATTCCTGTTCCGGCCTCTGTAAGATATACATGTAGATGCGATTCTTACACAGAAGGTGACGTCATTAACCAGTATCGGTAGCCTTCAACCCGCCAGGAACAGGTTCACCAGTCTATGGCAGCCTTTCATAATAAATACTATTCCGTGAATGAGCACCGTATTTTCTTTTGTAATTTGTTGTACGTTGTACTCAACCCTTGTCATGTTGTTCAGAAATGTATAAAAATCAAAGGGCAGATGACACTGTTGGTCTGGTTGTCAGGTCAATATTTATACCCCCCACAACGAAGTTATAGGGGGGTATACTGGAATCAGGTTGTCCATCCGTCCGTCCGTCCGTCCGTCCGTCCGTCTGTCCGTCCGTCCGTCCGTCCGTGGACATAATTTTGTGTCCTCTTCTCCTCCCACATTTTTTGACCAATTTTGCTGAAATTTTATCAGGTTGTTTCCTATCATATGAAGTTGTGCACCTGCAATTTTCATCTTGATCCAGTCGTTAGTTTCAGAGTTATGCCATTTTGAACTTTTTAATGGGGGGGGGAGTAGTCAAAATTTAAAATTCCAAAACTCAGTAACCATAAGGGGAGTTACCAAATTTGGTAAGTAACATCATCTTGTTGACCTTTACAAAATATCGAACGGTTTATTTCCTGAGGTCAAATTTGACCCCGCCCCCCGGGAGTCAAAAATTTAACATAGGCTCATATTGACTTTTCGTGGATATAATTTTGTGTCATCATCTCCTCACACAGTTTTCTTTAACATAGACTCATATTGACCAACCTTTCCTAATCAGTCAACTCTAGCAACAAACACAAAATCAGAAAGAGATGGAGGGTTGGCAATGTTCATCCACCATGACATGCACGTGATTAAACAGCTTCAAATTCCACTCCTTCATAGAAAAGCCTTTTTAGCGGTGTGGGGGGTATTCTCGTCAGCTCTAGTTTGTTTCGAAATTGATCTTATGAAAACAAATCTGGTCTAAAAAGGACAAGCAGGTGGTGTAGACTTAAATCAGACTGCATATATGTACAGGCTGATATTTGTCTATGCCACCTGCAAAAGCAAGAATATTCTCTGATGAGCACGACAATGGCTAAAAATTCAATAAACAAGTCCTTATTATTCGGATTTTTACCACGAAAAAAACAACAACCATCAAACAAACAAAAAAACTTAGCTTTATTCCCGTTAATTCTACATCGTTTCTCAACCTGTTATGAATGCAATATATATAATAGGTGAATTGATGTTTCCCTACAGTACTGACCTGTGCTTGAATAATTATATATCACAGTCACAACAATGATTAACTTAATAAGAGACATGTTTGATCTATATAACTCTCCATGTAACACCAGTGACTTGGCCCGACTTGACACAAAAAGAACCTCCGATAAGAAATAATCACAGGCTTACTTCAAAAAATCACTTTTACAGTTTGACCTAATCTGACGATACTACTTTTTTAAATCAATCGACATGGTATTTCGTCGCTCTAAAAAGTATTTTTTAAAGATTCGAGTTAAAAACCTGTTATAAGACCACAATGAAGTCAAGGGTCTCCAACCAATTGGTGGATAACCGTAAACCTTAGTGGGTAAGCAGATGGGGACTCGGAAAGGACATAGTAGTACAGGTGTGAGAAATATCAGGAGTCCATGTTTAGGTGCTCCAGCGGCCGCAATTTGACCGAAACAGTGCTAAACGTGGCGTTAAACCCCACCCAACTAATCAATCAGACCACAAACACCTCGTAACTGTGGCTTCGAATAGGCTATATATGTACGAAATTTTGGTAGCCGTCGTAATTTTGCTCTCCATAAAATTATTCGGTTGCCTCGCGAAGAAGCCCATTCTTCCTAATAACCTGTCCTAGTGTTCTTCGAAAAGCAAGCTGTAGTTACGAGGTTTTAGAAAGACGACGGAGATATATTTATTCTCGCACTTTAATGTCATTGCAGAAATTTCCATTCGTATTTCTTGACGAATATTAAGTAAAAAAAGTATTTTATTAAAAGTATGATTAGTTCTACAAATGCACCTTTTTGCACCAGTTTTCAAATAAAATAAGATAACACAACAACAAGGACAGCATAAAACAAACAAACATACAAAACAAACAAACATACAAAACAAACAAGACAAATAAATCTTTTGTCCCAATTTCAACTTTAAACTTTGATGGACGCCTAATCTGAACCAGGAAGTAAAGATTATCACGCTCCAAGACTTAACTATTCCCTAGACAGTTTTAGACATTTTACATGAAAAAATTTAAGACCACAGCAGTACTATATACCTTAAACATGAAAATCTTCGACAAAAACGGAAAATTAAAATTGACCAATCCCGGATGTCAATCAAGGAATATATCGACCAATCAAATTATTCATCCTGCCCGGAGTTGAGACTTTAAACTCCAACATTGGCGGCCAATTGTGTGAAATATTTTTGTTGTTTTGTGACATAAAAGTCGTTACTGCAGCTTATTCAAGCTATAGTTACGACGTTTTGGTCACCAACACACCATTTTACTTTTTTAAGTATAGCGTTTAACAAGAGCACCGCCCTCTGGTGCCAATGCTCGGCTGCAGGTGTTGGATAATGCTAAAATTCTAAGTTGAAAAATCGGCATAACCCTTACAAAAAAGTTTTTAGAGTTATCCCCCTTGATAGTCTAGATAGCTCTTATGATGGTCAATACACATGCCAAATTTCATGAGGATATCTTTAAAAACAACAGAGATATGACCAAGGTTTGCCACGCCAACGCGAACGACGCCAAGGTGATAACAACACCTCGGGATTTCTCCGAAAAAAGCCGGGCTAAAAATCGAAGCGGGACTTCCTGTTGGAGTCAACGGGCCTGGCCAATGGAATAACTGGGAGGGGCCAGCGATTGGTTAATTGGAAATTGCTTATTATAAAACATTTTCGTCTTTTTAACTATAGTTTTCTAAAAATAAAAGAACTCAAAAGAATTACACGTATATCACTTTCCTAAATGTTGTAAACGAAATATTTGCTCATCAGAACATATTTCCTCTTTTAAACCATTTGCTTTCACATAAGAAATGTTAATGTTTTGTCCATAATGATTGATTGAATGCGCCACCTTTATCATTAATCATAGTCATATCGCGGCTGCTGGAGCACCTAACCACGAATTCCTGGTAGTATTACCACTGCACCCTTTCCGAGCCTCCAGCTGCTCATCCAACCTAGGTTTACGATAATCCACCCATTGATGGGAGACAAATATCGGAAAGAGTATTCGCGGCGGCCGGGGATCGAACCCGGGACCCATGACTAGGAGTCCAATGCGCTACCACCGCGCCATGACCGCGGCCTGTGTCTATAATGAAGAATTGTTTAGAGAGGGGCTAAATTAGATAAAGAATTGGACAAAGTAGGTCAAGATTGTTTAACCCTTTCCTGTTCAAACCCGGGATTTTACGTCTTTGTGATTTTATACTTGAGAAAATATTGTGGAAAAAGAAGAAATTGCTTGTTACAAGCAATTTCTTCTTTTCCCACATTTTTTTTCTACCTCATAGGATCGTTTCATTTTAAAATGCATCCAGTTTTCATTGTCGTCTGCAACCTCTTTAAATTTGGACGGGTCTAAAATTAAAAAAAAAAAAAAAAAAAAAAACAGGAAAGGGTTAACGTGATAAAATTACAGTAGGTATCCAATTGACGGATCGCCGATGTTAATAGATTATTGACCAATCAGATGATTTATTTGAACCGGAAGGGAAACGTTGAACTCCGATATTCACATGCAAAATTTTCGTTTGTGTGCGAATTCAACGTCGTAACTACAGCCAACTTACTATTTATCTTATGTCTTATGTCCCAATAAAAAAAGAATAATAATTAAAAAACAAAAAAAAAAAAACAAAAACAAAACAAAAACAAAAACAAAAACAACAACAACAACAACAAAAAAAAATCAACAAACAAACAAACGAAGTTTGTTAACCCAGTCGAAATATAATGTCGGAAGACAGGGTGTGTGGGAAGCAATACGTCACTTACATGCATCAATTTACGGGTCGCTGACAAAGCCTATTGGCTTCCATTGGAAGATAGACTTTAATATTTAAGTTTTTTTTAATCTACGGTGATAACGTGTTACTAAAAGTAACAAGTTGCTTGGATGGCGACACAAACGTCGTAACTACAGCTTGAATAAGCTGTAGTTACTACGTTTAGGTCGTCAAAAAACTATTTTACCTTAGAAACAAAAGTGCTACACATATATGTCAACTAATGACGGAGTTCAAAGTTCGCTCTCTTCCAAATGTATGATTTGATTGGACAATCGATATTTTGTTAACAACGGCAATCAGTTGAAGAGAATTTCAAGTTGATAGCTTCGTTAAACCCTTTCCTGTTTTGCAAAATTTTAGACCTATCTAAATTCAAAGGTTTGGCAGATGAAAATTTTCAGTAGATATAATTTGAAATATAACCATTAAGTGGGGTAGAAAACATCGTTGGAAAAGAAGAAATTGCTTGTAAAAAGCAATTTCTTCATTTTCTACAATGTTTTCTAAATAGCAAAATTAAAGGGACGCAAAGAACCAGGGATTGAAAGGGTTAAATCTTCAGAGACTCCTATCTGGAGTAGATTTCAGTACTTTAAGGGAAACTATGTTGGTTAGTAGAGCGCGTGGAGGAGAACTGTTGTGCAAAAACTGGCTTTCTTGATGCTTGAGTTGTTTCCCTTGGTGTTGTTATTTTATTACAATACACATCTTCAGGAGTTTCTTGTTTTTATCATCTGGGCTTTTCGGTGGGGAGTGGCAATTTCTGCACGGCTCTTATTCTAATGTACGAAGTATTCGGGCTTATTTGAGATCTCAGGAAAAAAAAGTGATAAAAGTGAATTTTTATCCATAAGAAAGAGTAGCCGACTGGAAATTTTAATTCAGATAAGCGTTTTTAAACAAAACAAAAACAATCAAAGATAAGAAAACAAAATGAAAACAAGAGGACCATGATGGTCCTTAATCGCTCCCCTGAGTATGATGGTTCATGGCTTTATGATATAAACAAAATGACAAAGCCCTCTGTCTAATTATTTTGGAGAAGATGTTTACAGATTTCTCTTTTAATCCTAGGTATATTGATGATCCCACCATATAGCACTAATTTCCTGAATATGGTAATGCTTTGAAGTATAGACATCAATACATACCAAGTATAAAAGCTGTAAGCCTAATGGTTTAGGAGGAGAAGGTTTTCAAAGATATGATTATTTATTCCTAACTAAAATTAGGGATTGCACAGAAAAGGGCTAATTTTTTAAGTAATTTGGTAGAGGGTCAATGGCTGATGATATGTACCAAATATCAAAGCTCTATTCTTTATGGTTTGGGAGAAGAAAATTTTCAAAGTTTTCCTTCTTTATTCCTTTGTAAAATAAGGAATCGCACAGAAAAGGGCTAATTTTCAGAGTATGATATTGCTTTGAAGTATTTTGGTAGACGGTCAATATGTTATGATATGTGCAAAATATAAACGCTCTAGGCCTTATGGTTTGGGAGAAGAAGATTTTTTAAGTATTCCTTCTTTAATTTTATTTAAAATCAGGGATCGCCCAGATAAGGGCTAAAGAATAGGGTAATTCTTTGAAGTATTTTGGTAGAGGGTCAATAGATGATGATTTGTACTAAATATCAAAGCTCTAGGCCTTATGGTTTGGGAGAAGAAGATTTTAAAAGATTTCCTTCTTTATTTCTTTGTTAAATCAGGGATTGCCAAGAAGCGGGCTAATTTTCAGCATATGGTAATTCTTTAAAGTATTTTGGAAGAGGGTCAATAGATGATGATGTATACCAAATATCAAAGCTCTAGGCCTTATGGTTTAGTAGAAGAAGATTTTTAAAGATAACCTTTATTTCTATGTAAAATCAGGGATCACAAAGAAAAGGGCTAATTTTCAGAATAAGGTAATTATTTGAAGAATTTTGGTAGAGGGTCAATAGATGATGATGTATACCAAATATCAAAGCTCTAGGCCTTATGGTTTAGTAGAAGAAGATTTTTAAAGATTACCTTCTTTATTTCTATGTAAAATCAGGGATCATTAAGAAAAGGGCTAATTTTCAGAATACGTTAATTCTTTGAAGTATTTTAGAATAGGGTCAATAGATGATGATATATACCAAATATCAAAGCTCTAGGCCTTATGGTTTGGGAGAAGAAGATTTTTAAAGATTACCTTCTTTATTTCTATGTAAAATCAGGGATCATTAAGAAAAGGGCTAATTTTCAGAATACGGTAATTCTTTGAAGTATTTTAGAAGAGGGCCAATAGATGATGATATATACCAAATATCAAAGCTCTAGGCCTTATGGTTTGGGAGAAGATTTTTAAAGATTTCCTTCTTTATTTCTATGTAAAATCAGGGATCACAAAGAAAAGGGCTAATTTTCAGAATATGGTAATTCTTTGAAGTATTTTGGTAGAGGGTCAATAGATGATGATGTATACCAAATATCAAAGCTCTAGGCCTTATTGTTTGGGAGAAGAAGATTTTTAAAGATTTCCTTCTTTATTTCTATGTAAAATCAGGGATCATTAAGAAAAGGGCTAATTTTCAGAATACGTTAATTCTTTGAAGTATTTGGTAGAGGGTAAATAGATGATGATATATACCAAATATTAAAGCTCTAGGCCTTACCGTTTGGGAAGAGAAGATCTTTTAAGATTTTTCACTCCGTTGCCATGGCAACCAGAGTTCTTCATGGATTTCAATTCTTTGAAGTATTTTGAAAGAGCATGACCTAAGGATCATTTCTGTGAAGTTTTGTTGAAATTCCATGTTTAGTTTAGGAGGAGAAGATTTTTTTGTAATTGTGAACGGACGGACGGACGGACGACGGACGATGACCGATCACAATAGCTCCTCCAGAGCACTTCGTGCTCAGGGGAGCTAAAAACAGAAAGAAAAAAACAAAGCAAACAAACAAACAAACAAAAAAACAACAACAAAACCCTCCCAAAACAAACAAAAACCGCACCCTACAAAAAACACTTTTCTCTTTATTGATAATCAATTTATCTCATAGACAGTGCAGTAGTATTTCAATTAACTATATAGTTATATGTGGTTGGGATAGTATCGCTCTTTCCTAACTGATATATTAGTTCTTTACACAAATCTTCAACAACTCAGCTTCCCTTCCAAGTTGTATAAAGAAACTGTAGAATGTTCGTTTATAGTCATGTTTTCTTTTGAATTTATTGTATGTACTTGTATTATAACAAGAAACTGTAAAGTTTTCGTCTATTAAAGTATCTATCTATCCTCTTTATTCGAGACGATTCAATGCAAAATGAATGCGCGAAACGCAAATATTCCGAAATCGCCAATATCGAGATTTTAAAAATGCTAAGTAAGAATCTTTACCCTTGTCATGCTGAATGAAATCAATTTTGGAATTGCATTAAGATAAAATCAAAGGGCTGAAAGCACTTGTACTACTTGTTGTTCAATAATCAAAATTTCTTCTGAAAATTAATTTTATAAATAACTCTGGCAAGAAAAATTCAAACGGGAGGTGTAGACTAAGATCAGACTGCACTTACCGAAAAGTAACTAGATTCGTTCTATAGTATATCTCAAATATCTTATTTAGCGGGGGTTTTCATTTCGATGAAAATAACGCACACCTAGTATTTGAATGTATTCATCTTAAAACAGTTCAAATATTTGGTTTTATTGATTAATTGAATGGGGTTCAACGCCACTTCTAACAGTATTTCAGTCATATCACGGCGGCTGGAGCACCTAACTATGGATTCCTGGTATTTCTCAAACCAGTACTACCACTACATCCTTTCCTAGCCTCCAGCTGCTATCTCACAAAAGTTTACGATTATCCAACCATTGGTGGGAGACAAATGTCTGAAAGGATATTTGCCGCCGCCGGGGATCGAACCCATGACATCCCATGATCGAAGGTTAGGAGTCTGGCGTGCTACCGACTGCGCTATGACGGCGGCTCAAATATGTGGACTTCCGTTGTAAACAACTATTACATAAATCTTGGTGTATGGTTATTTCTAGAATCAGTCAATTTAAAAGCATTCTTATATATTCTTGAAATTGAAATAGATAAGCAATGGTTTGACCAAGTTACGCTTATCGGCCTATCAGCTTTTGATTGAAACAGGACGTCATAGAAGCATAGTCAGAAATGAAAGAATTTATGAACTGTGTAACTTGAAATATTTAGAAGATGAATTTCACTTTTTATTAATACGTACCGCATATAAGGTAATTAGGAATTTGTATTCGGAAAACATATTACAAAAAGCCAAATATGTTAAAATTGATAACATTGCTGAATCCAGAAGACGTGATAATTCTAATCGGTATTGGAATCTATTATACAAAAGGAATGCATAAAAGAAAAAAGAAAAATAAATGAATTGAACATTGAGAGCGGGTGACACTCCTGGTTTCATCCATTATATAAAGTTCTCTTTTCTACCTTTGTTGCAATCTAATGAGACTTTTTTCTCCATTATTTCCGCATTTTTCTTACTCATTTGTTAAAAAACAGTCAATATCCATGCCTGTAAATTATCTTATTTCGAATTTTAAGTGTTCAAGTTATATTGTTAAAGAGATATTCTGTTACTGTTCTGTTATTATTTACGAAAGACCGGTGGTGACATCAAAAATTCACAGTTCACACTTCATACATAGAAACTCTGAAGTGTGAAGTCGGAAGTTTGAAGTTGGAAGTGAGAAGTTGGAAGTATGAAGTCGGAAGTTTGAAGTATGAAGTTGGAAGTATAAAGTCGGAAGTTTGAAGTGGGAAGTTGGAAGTATGAAGTCGGAAGTTTGAAATGTGAAGTTGGAAGTATGAAGTAGGAAGTTTGAAGTGTGAAGTTGGAAGTATAATGTGTGAAGAAGGAAGTGTGAAGTTGGAAGTTTGAAGTGTGAAGTTGGAAGTATGAAGTTGGAAGTATGAAGTCGGAAGTTTGAAGTGTGAAGTTTGAAGTGTGAAGTCGGAAGTATGAAGTGTGAAGTTGCAAGTTTGAAGTGTGAAGTTGGAAGATTGAAGTGTGAAGTTGGAAGTATGAAGTAAGAAGTATGAAGTCGGAAGATTGAAGTGTGAAGTTGGAAGTATGAAGTTGGAAGTCGAAAGTTTGAAGTGTGAAGTTGGAAGTATGAAGTTGGAAGTATGAAGTGTGAAGTTGGAAGTATGAAGTGTGAAGTTGGAAGTATGAAGTCGGAAGTTTGAAGTGTGAAGTTGGAAGTTTGAAGTGTGAAGTGTGAAGTTGGAAGTGTGAAGTAGGAAGGGTGAAGTTGGAAGTTTGAAGTGTGAAGTGTGAAGTGTGAAGTGTGAAGTTGGAAGTTTGAAGTGTGAAGTGTGAAGTTGGAAGTTTGAAGTGTGAAGTTGGAAGTTTGAAGTGTGAAGTTGGAAGTTTGAAGTTTGAAGTGTGAAGTTTGAAGTGTGAAGTGTGAAGTTGGAAGTTTGAAGTGTGAAGTGTGAAGTTGGAAGTTTGAAGTGTGAAGTTGGAAGTATGAAGTGTGAAGTTGGAAGTATGAAGTGTGAAGTGTGAAGTGTGAAGTTGGAAGTTGGAAGTTCACACTTCATACTTCCAACTTCACACTTCCAACTTCCCACTTCCAACTTCACACTTCACACTTCAAACTTCCAATTTCACACTTCAAACTTCTTACTTCACACTTCACACTTCAAACTTCCAACTTCACACTTTACACTTCACACTTCACACTTCAAACTTCCAACTTCACAATTCCTACTTCACACTTCCAACTTCACACTTCACACTTCACACTTCACACTTCAAACTTCACGCTTCACACTTCACACTTCCAACTTCCAACTTCACACTTCACACTTTAAACTTCAAACTTCCAACTTCACACTTCCTACTTCACACTTCCAACTTCACACTTCACACTTCACACTTCATACTTCCAACTTCACACTTCAAACTTCCAACTTCACGCTTCACACTTCACACTTCCAACTTCCAACTTCACACTTCACACTTCATACTTCCAACTTCACACTTCAAACTTCCTACTTCCGACTTCACACTTCATACTTCCAACTTCCAACTTCAAATTTCCAACTTCACACTTCACACTTCAAACTTCCAACTTCACACTTCACACTTCACACTTCAAACTTCCAACTCCACACTTTCTACTTCACACTTCCAACATTTAACACTTCACACTTCACACTTCATACTTCCAACTTCACACTTCAAACTTCCAACTTCACGCTTCACACTTCACACTTCCAACTTCCAACTTCACACTTCACACTTCATACTTCCAACTTCACACTTCAAACTTCCTACTTCCGACTTCACACTTCATACTTCCAACTTCCAACTTCAAACTTCCAACTTCACACTTCCAACTTCACACTTCACACTTCAAACTTCCAACTTCACACTTCACACTTCACACTTCATACTTCCAGCTTCACACTTCATACTTCCAACTTCACACTTCAAACTTCCAACTTCACACTTCACACTTCCAACTTCCAACTTCACACTTCATACTTCCAACTTCACACTTCATACTTCCTACTTCCGACTTCACACTTCCAACTTCAAACTTCCAACTTCACACTTCCAACTTCACACTTCAAATTTCCAACTTCACACTTCATACTTCCAACTTCACACTTCAAACTTCATATTTAATTTGGTTTGATTATGTACTGTGAATTTAAGAAGTCACCACGGGTCTCATAATTCACATTTCAAACTTCCCACTTCAGACTTAATATGTATGAAGTTTGAAGTGTGAACTGTGAATTCTTGATGTCACCACCGGTCTTTCGTAATTATTAGATCGGCTGATTAGCAAGCTCCCTTGTTTTGTTCCTTCAAATGAGTGCCACCACTGATCTTTTGTAAACATTTAAAACCAGTCAGTTGTCACTTACAAATACTTTAACCCATTCCCACATAACACAATTTTAGACTGGTCCAAAGTCAAAGAAGCTGCAGATGACAATTTCAAGTTGATGGAATTTTGAATTTTTCATCTCTTGGTATGGAAAATATGGTGGATAATGAAGGAATTGCTTGGTAAAAGCAATTCCTTCATTATCCACAATGTTTTCCAAAGTTTTTTTTTTCTGGAGGGGTGTAAAAAGGGGGGTTTAGAGGGAATTGGTTAAAACACTTCCATGACTGCAATTTGATTCTATAACTGTATATTCTATATTTCTATATTTTGTCCATACTCATGTATGTTAGTTATTATGTATGTATGTTCGACGATGAACCTTATGTGTTCAAGTCGATTCTCTGAATAAAGCTATGTGATGTTATGTTATGTTATGTATACCTTCTACCTAACTTTAGGTGAATTTCCTGAGAATCCCGGGAAACCTGCTCGACAGATTTCATATATTCGATCTTAGTCTATATAAAGTGAGATGCTCGTACTTCATGAAATATTATATAGATATGCGACTCATCCGGTGAAAAGAGATCACAGTGGTATTCTGTGAAACAAATATTTGAAAAAAGTATGA
This sequence comes from Fragum fragum, assembly GCA_946902895.1. Lineage (NCBI taxonomy): Eukaryota > Metazoa > Mollusca > Bivalvia > Cardiida > Cardiidae > Fragum > Fragum fragum. The sequence goes on from OX336375.1 coordinate 46,050,830, forward strand.
CCTAGCAGAGGTCGGGAAAACCCAAATATAAACAGAAAAAAATAGTTAGGTAGAATAATTATTTTTGACTCAGCCACTTGCGAAAAGTTTCTTTCCAGAATGTGCATGCTGTTCCGGGAAGATACTTTGATCAATTTCTGTTTGTTTTCTTTTTGCACGACAGGTCATAATTATTATGATTACGAACATGAAAGTTCCCTAGACGGAAATGATGATTTCTAGTAAGGGTTAAACCTCCGCACCTGCTTAATGCTAATAAATGATCGAATGGAATTGGTAAAATTACTCCACTGCACCAAGATTTTCCACAAAATACATTCCATGGCACAGTTTTCACGCAAGTTAAGAATTCAAACAAGATAGGAATGAAAAATGTGGTTATAGGCAAATTATTACATAAAAAAATAATAATCATTATGAACTACCTTTTAATGAATGAATACTATAGTCTGGTATTTTAGAATTAGTATTACATATACCAATTTACATATATGTATAACAATGCTTTGGGATTCTAGGCAGAAATTAAACTTTTTCAAAATAAAAGAAAATTATGACAATACTAATAATGGTAGAAATGTTTTCACTTCTAATAGGCGTTTGCAACTTCTACCTGCAACCGCTGGTGGTATGAAACCATACCTTCATAATCTAATTTAAGTTAAATTTCCGCTTTGTGCTTGTCCAAAACAATTTTGTCATACCTCCCCCCCCCCCCCCCCAAAAAAAAAAAAAAAAAGAAAGAAAAAGAGAATAGATAAGTAATAGAAAATACAGTACCAAGTAGTTTGCTAGCACGGAAAGTAGATCCACAGAATACCTTCCCGAAACTGGTGTTTTTCTTGGCTCTTCATGTTTTGGTAGTAGAACTATAAGAAATGCGAAGGATATTTATTGTTTTCACCGAGGTATGAAATGACAAACCTATTCACACTCCTGCACGAAGCCTCTCTGCGACTTAATACAATGTGATAAGCTGTTTCATTTCATGGCTCAAAGAAATTAATGAATATTCTTATCATATCATAAATGGAAATAAAAACAACAACAAAAAACCCCGAAAGGTATTATCTTCATTTCCTACAGTTTCATGCCATCAAAGAATTCACAAAGTAGAGTACTTAAACGCTGACCATTTTTGATTAACCAGCTTTTCTCAGAATACGAAATAGTTTTTATCACATTTTTCCATCGAGGCGTGACACCCCCTTCCCCTCCCTCCCAAAGTTTTAGCAAAATAGAATTAGTTATTATCTGATACACAAAAAATGTAAATTAAATGATATCAAAATGTTTCAATCTAAAACACACACACACAAAACAAACAAACAACCCCCCCCCAAAAAAAACAACAAAAAAACAAACAAACATACAAAAAGCCCTTAAAATCTCAGTCTTTTGAAAGGCAATAAATACACGAACACTTTTACTAAAATTTGTTATGATAGAAACTGGTTGCCACAAACAAATCCATTTTTATCATTATATCAATCTATTGTGAAATTGTATATCCTCGGTGTGCTAGAAAAAACGTCGCAAATACAGATTTATAAAACCTGTAGCTACGACATTTGCTCGCGCACCGACGCTGTACAATTTTTACAAAGATATTTTCTCACCTTTTTATTTCATTCCGAAGGCATAAACCTACAGTCTATTTTCCACCTTGCAGGACAGTGTATAGATATACAAGTTAAAGTGAGTGACCAAAGGTAATTTTTTTCTTTACAAGTATCTGTACCTCCCATTATAGTTTGTTTATAGAATGAACGAATCGCTGCTGTCTCTAAAGAGATTGAAACAAACAAACAAGCACCCCCCGAAAAAAGCACAAACACACACACACACACACACAAAATAACACCCCCCCCCAAAAAAAAACAAAAAACAAAAAACAAAAAAAAAAAAAAAAAAACAAGAGAGCAACCTTAGGTAAATGTCCGCCAAATTTGGTTAAAATTGGCAAAATAGTTTGGAAAGAGTTGCGTTCTTTATTTTTGAAAGGGGTCAATGTACTGATGCTTCATGCAAAATTCAAGATTCTTCAACTTCTGGGTCAGGAGGAGATTCATTTAATTATTTTTCTTTTAAATTTTACTCTAGTTGTCATAGCAACCAGAGTTTTACAAGTAATTTAAATTCTTTGGTCAAAATTGGCATAGTTGTTTGGGAGGAGATGTCGTTTTATAAATCCTTATTTACTTCTATGTAAGCCCAACCCAACCCTCTGACTCTCTCCTTGGGGATCGGAGGTTGATGTACTGATGCTTCACGAAAAATGTAGAGACTGTACGCCTTCTTGGTCTCGAGGAGATCATTTTTAAAGATATTTTTTACATTTTAGTTTTGTTACCAAGACAACCAGAGATTTCAACGGTTTTCAATTCTTTTAGCAATTTTTAAAGGGTTCCACCTAGGGAGCATTTCTGCCAAATTTTGTTGAAATCGGACTGGTGGTTTGGGAGGAGATGTCGTTTTAAAAATCCTTCTTTATTACTATATAAGCCCCACCATCCCTTAGGCTCCGCCCCTGGGGCTCCGAGGGTGATGATTTTAGTAATTGTGAAAGAGGTCAATGTACTGATGCCTCATGCAAAATATGAAGACTCTACTGTCGTTTATTATCCAAGCCTAGAACTGCCATGCGAGAGGTTAGTTGGCGACCCGTCTATCAACTTCGATTTTAGCTTTCATTTATTTGTTGTCTGGGAAAGGGTGATGGGGAAACTGCAACCACTTGTTAATCATAGAGGTTAAAGAATATCCGACAGAATAATGTAAAGATCTTGACAGACAATTCTAACACACCCGAATACAAGGTATCAGCTGATGGAAAAATTCCCTTCCGAGCTGGTTACCCTTTCTCCATTTCTGTTTACTTGCAATTGACGGGGCGCTTGTTACGACTACAGACTACTATATAGGAAGCTAGACTTCGATACCAGATGGTGTTACTTTACAAAATCAATTGTTTTTTAATGAAGCACATAAAAAAATAATAATAAATAATAATATTAATAAAATGAAATGGTGATTTGGCGACCAAAACGTCGTAACTACAGCTTGAATAAGCTGTAGTTACGACGTCTTAGTCTCCAAACGAATAAAAATGACCCAATACGGAGTTCAAAGTTCATTTCCGATCTAAATGAATGGTGTGCCTGGTCTATTGATTTTTCTTACCGATTGACGATTTGATAGTCATGACAGTTTCAAACAATACTCCGCCAGGGCAGTTGGTCTGAGATACCAAACGGTATAAATATTTAGCCGCCACGTAGCTAAACAAAAAGTCAACCATTGGTTTTGGGACAGAAACAGCGTTTATGCAACTTGAATCAGCTACGATTTCGGCGTGTTCGGTCGTCCACCGACGAAATGGTATTATACGTGTCAGATATATACATATATGTCCGGGATGGAAGATGTGTTTTGACTGGTTAATCGATATTTTGTCTGATGTGAGTGTAGCTGTGGATTCGGACTTATGAAAAGATAATGCGTATTTCCGAAAAAGTTTAATTCAAAGTTTTTGTCTTCTTTTCATAGTAAAATACTGCCAGCTCGGGTCGTATTCTAATCTCTTGTTTATAGGACCTCGGGAAATAAGATGTAAAAATGCTATTTGAGAAATTTCTTCTTTTTTCGCAATATATTGTTTCCTGTGAAAAACTTATCTTTTGAATGTAATTTGTTAAGGCCTACCAGGTTTAAAAAAATTCTAATTGGTAAAATCTTTACATATTAGGCATTTTTTTACAGTAAATTATTTTAATTTCGAGAGATTGAGATGTGAATGGAAAAAACCTAATCACCCTGTTTGAAACCGTAAATCGATTTTTATTGAGCTATGAAAATAAAAATCTAATGACCCTGTATGGAACAGAAAAGAAGGTTATTATTTTCGTGCACGTATAAAAGTAAACACATAATCTTCCTGGATCAGACCACATGGATTCAAATAGAAGCGCTTTTATTTATTTAATTATTTTTCTTAAATTTTAATGCTTCAATGAAAAATTAACATTTATTATGTTTAAATATATGCAATCCTAAAATATATAAGAAGACATATATTTACCAGTTTGGGGCAGTGTTAAACAGACCAGTTCCATTTTTTCATAGATATAAAAAAAGCAGATCACATCAGAATAAAGAAATCTTAACCCTTTCCTGTATTTTTTCAAAATTTTGGACCTGTCCTAACTTAAAGGTGTTGCAGGCGACAATTCAAAGTTGATTTTATTTGAAAAATAATCATTCTGCAGGGTAGAAATTCAATTTCCTCTTTTCCCACAATGTCTTTTCAAGAATAAAAGCACAGGGACGTAAAAACCAGGGATTGAACAGGAAAGGGTTAACTAAAACGTCATCATTCTGAATGATTATCCTCAGTTACTATTGATAGTCTATCTATCTTTTTCTCCCGCCGCAGAAAGGGTAAGCTTCTCCATTATCTACAGATCTACTCGGAATATGTACGGGTTCAACAGAAGGGAAAGGGAAAATTAGCAAAACAGACCTAGGACGCGCATTTGAAAATACAGGTATACCGTGTAATTGCTTTTTGCCGCAGACTTCGAAAAAAGATTATTGTGATTGTACACCACTGTGAGTAGCCGACCAAGAGTAAAGCTTGGATTTTTTTTTTCGATTTTCCACTTCCAGTTAAAGAAAAAGATAGATAGAAAGAAAGAGAGTGAGAATAAGAAGAAAGGGACAAATGAGTGTAAGATAAAGAGAGAGAAAAAAAGAGAGAAAAAGAATGAATGAATGAAAAAAGAGAGAATGATAGATAGATAGATAGATAGATAGAAAGATAGATAGATAGATAGATAGATAGATAGATAGATAGATAGATAGATAGATAGATAGATAGATAGATAGATAGACAGACAGACAGACAGACAGACAGATAGATAGATAAATTTATAGATAGACAGACAGATAGATAGATAGATAGATAGATAGATAGATAGATAGATAGATAGATAGATAGATAGATAGATAGATAGATAGATAGATAGATAGATAGATAGATAGATAGATAGATAGAATAAAATAGAGTAGAGTAGAAAAGAATAGAATAGGATAGGATAGGATAGAAAATGATGGACAGGATAAGATCAGATTGATCCGATATAGTCGCCAGATTGCGCCAGATAGTGGCAGTTCCCAGATGGCCCCTTCTTTTTGCTACAGGCCGCAAAATATTTTCATTATTATCATCACACTGGTATTATTTGAAAAGAATATAGCATGGAACACCTGTCAATCAGGGTTGATATTCTAAAATATGAATAACAAGTGACCAACCGCGGCTGTCAATCAAAGAATCAAACGACCAATGAAATTATTCATTCAGCCCGGAATTGAATTCCCAACTCCGATATAAGCCGCCATTTTAGTGAACCTTTTAGTTGGTTCGGCGACTTAAACGTCGTAACTACAGCTTATTCCAGCTGTAGTCACGTCGTTTAGGTCGCCAACCAACTATTTTACTTTTTTGTTACATGCTACTGGTCATGAATTTTTCTAAATAACCTCCTTAAAAATAGAAGCGGAACTTCCTATCAGCGTTAATGGGCGAGGCCTAGTGAGTCAGTGTACGGGGCGAGCGAAAGGTCAATTCTACACTAGGAAAATCGATCCAAACGAAACACTTCCCCGTGCAGGAGCAGTCTGACCATGATCGGCCTTTTTCCGAAATTACCTTTTATTCACATATACCTGTATATTTGATCCATTGTAAAAGAAAATCTGACTTATTGTCGTTCCTTTACGACGTTAGAAAATTACAATTTAATGATGACGTCAATTAATTTCTTCATTATCAACAATGTTTTCTACCCAAAATGCATAATTGTAAAAATATCATCAACTGGAAATCCTCGTTTGAAACTTCTTTGAATTTGGACCATTTGAACCAGTCCAGGATGTTGTTCATTCTAGTAATGGGTTGGTGTACAAAAACAGTTATAACTTAGCCAATTTTATGATTTTTTTTCATTTTTGTGAAAAAGAAAGATTGTTTATACTATAATTTGAAAGAATACAAAACAAACAAACAAACAAACAACACATTAAGGCACTTTATCTTGTATAACGAATCATTTATATTTATTTTCTTATATATGGATTTTTTCGAATTGATATGTAAAAGATAGCACAATCGCAGTGTGCACACAATTTTTTGAGAAGTAAATATAGAACTACCTTCATACTACAGTGCCGGTTAATCACGGTGATTCAGCCTCCACACCTATGGAAGCACGTAAATCATTAGGATATAGATATATCCTACTACTTTAGTGCGCACTAGGTGTGCTCGTTTCTGATTTCACTCGCTTCACAAGGAGATGGTAACCTAGACTGACACTACATATTACAATTAGCAAAACAACACAACCACCATGAATATGATCAATGGATTAAAAATGAAGCAATGGAGCTTCAAATTCGGATCTTCAAAGGATTCAACGAAAACTAAAAAGGCTTATCAAAGAGAAGTTGTCACAGTGAATGGTGCTGCGGCTAAAAACACGATTGTACATGAAATTAAAGTTATAACAAAAGGTGTGGATACTGCTCAAGATAATCCAGAAGATAAAAACAAGGAAAATGAAGCGTGTGTTCAGGAAATAGAAGCGGATTTAAATAATGTCAATGAAAGACCTGACGCAAAACCGGGTGAAGTTAGTGACACGGATCTTAAAGCTGAAACCCTTCCAAATGGAGTTGTTGACAACAAAAGTGATGCAATGGATTGTGATACTAATACGGATACGGATATTAAAGACAAACATGATGGTCCGGACGAAGCCATTTGTGGAAGTTTTACGGATAAGCCCCCTGAAATTGAAGTTTACAGTGACTTTTCCGATGACGACAGTGTTCTTTCTGATAGCCATGGAATAAATATCTGTCACTATAAACTCAAGTAAGTACAAATATCTCCGATTTTGACTGATCCAAAATGAAAAAAATTGCAGACGACAGTTTCAAATGATGATAACTGAAAAAAGTACCATAGAGGATGGAAAACAGGGTGGGAAAAAGAAGAAAATTAAATCTGAAAAGAATTTTTCTCTTTTTCCATACTGTTTTCATAATATGATTCATTAGTATAGTGAAATTATGTCAGAATGACAAACCTTAACTTTGTAGCAATATTTTTAGCACTTGAATACGTTTTCTCTCAAGAATTGAGAATTCATGGGAATTTATAAAAGTAGCAATAGTTGTAAATACTTAGGTCGGAAATAACTGCTGAGACATTTTCCCCTTACAGTTTCGTATCACAGAAAAAAAGATGCAAGCTTAACCAAACTGTGGGTATTCTAATAGTTTGCCAAAAACGACTTCTCAAAATTTTTCACCAAAAGTGATCCTAAAATCGTCATTAAAATTGTGCACAGACATGTCTATCAATAATTTTAGAATATGTCATAAGCCCGCTTTGGAAAGCTTTGTCGAACTGAAAACGAAAACAAATTTCATAATTATTTCATGCTGGAATAATTTTGAAATTTAGTTTCGTTTTCTGTTCGACAAAGCTTTTCGTTGCGGGCTTATGACATGTTATTAAATTATTGATAGACATTACTGTGCACAATTATAATGACGATTTTAGGATTATGAAATGATTTAAATGTATAGGGCGGTCTATACACAATTTAACGAAGATTTCATGATTCCTATTTGTCGGGAAATTTGACCCTAAGAGAGCTCTAGACTCTCTAATGAACCCTTTTGGTATGGATATCTGTTGTATAATGCTAAGAATCAAATGATAATTTCGTTATTAAATCCCAATCCTAATTCTATTCTTCCTTATCGATAAAAAGGAAGTTTATTTTACCCCGTCTCTTTTATTTCCGTTCGTCTGGGAAGACTTAATGTAAACGTCCATGAGATATGTAAATATTCTTTAATATAAGACATCTGTCATCTTTGGTTTGATTAATGAATAATTAAACAGACATTCCTATAATCATTACACATTCCAACACAACCCCGCTTTTTGACCCCTACTCCGCTCCCAAAGAAAACAGCTAAGGAGAAACATTGTGGAAAATGAAGCAATTGCTTATAACGTTAGCAATTTCTTCACTTGCCACAGCGTTTCCGATACAATAAGACAAAGACCTTTGAAATTCCCCGAACTTGAAATTTTCGTCTGCAACATCTTTCACTTTTGACGAGTCTAAAATTTTGTCGTCTGGGAATAGGTTAACAGAGTAAATGTTCAGCTGACGGACCGCGGCTGTCAATCAAACAATCAATGCAAATTATATATTTATCCGGAAAGGAACTTTGAACCCCTACAATGGCCCGCTTGCATGTTCATTTATTTTTGGTTTGGCGACCTAAACGCCGTAACTACAGCTTGAATAAACTGTAGTTGCGACGTTTAAGTTGCCGACCAACTATCTGACTTTTTTTTCAATGTTACCGGTCACAGAAATTTACAAAATAATGCCATTTAATATCGAAGTTAAATTTCCAGTCGAAGGTCAATGGATTGGAACAACAATCGGCTAATTATTATAACATGTACGTGTTTGCAAGTATATAATATCGACCTGGGGAGTCTTAAACGTTGTAGCGACTACAGTTTTTGCTTATACTGTGGTTACGACGTTTTGGTCAATCACTGACAGTATTACCTCAACGTCAATGTCAAAACAGATTATATCGTATTTCGACTATTAGTTTCACCGTCGTTTTTCAAGCTCTATTTACGATGTTTTGGTCATCCGACGTCCAAATATCATTTCATCTATTAATCAGAGGGATAACATTTACGATCACAAAAAAGAAAACTGATTTGTTTTTCTGTAGATTTACCTGTTGAATTTGGCAGAGTTCGAGAAGTGTTATGTTCCTGTAAAAATGGATTACGTGGGTGGAGTTCCGACTCATCTATTAAGCGCGTTGATCTCCTTTTTTTTCTAAGTGGAAATATTTTTAATGTAATGCTTTTTGAATATTTCTACCATTTTATTTGGTTTAAATATTAATTTCTCCGAGTCTTCAATTACGGGATGTGTTTATATTGAAAGGGCCGCCGTCATAGCGCAGTCGGTAGCGCACTAGACTCCCAATCTTTAACCATGGGATGTCATGGATTCGATCCCCGGCGTTTGCACATATTCTTTCCGACATTTGTCTCTCACTAATGGGTGGATAATCGTTAACCTAGGTGAGATAGAAGCTGGAGGCTAGGAAAGGATTAAGAGGTAGTAATGGTGTGAGGAATACCAGGAATCCATTGTTAGGTGATCTAGCCGCCGCGTTGTGACTGAAATACTGTTAAAAGTGGCGTTAAACCCCAATCAATCAATCAATCAATCAATCAATCAATCAATCAATCAATCAATCAATCAATCAATCAATCAATCAATCAATCAATCAATCAATCATTATATTGAAGGGTAGAAAATATTGTTATAAAAAGAAGAAAATGCTGGTTCCAGCATTTTCTTCATTGACAATAATGTTTTCTCAAAAAGAAAATCTTTATATTCTTAACGGACAAGTTCATTTTGATTCTGGACAAGAAAACCATCTCTTAACTTGTCCTTGGACAAGTAGAGAAAATTGCATTTCCACACCCCTGTCTGTACGATTTTCTCTTCAAATATTATAGTAAAAATGTCGTGACTATAGCTTGAGCTTAGCTGTAGCTATAAAATATTTCGGAGGAAACCTCACGTTATGTTCGCGCTAAAACAAAATATGCAGCATCTCTTTTGAAGGCATTTAATCCTTTACTAGAAGACAAAATTTTACACTTGTCCAATTTCTAAGAGGTTAAAAACAGTATTTGTCTTTCTTGGTAAGAAACATTGTTAGAAAATAAAAAAATTATTAATGCAAGCATTTTTTTTTTTCATTTTCCACATCCCCACACCCCAAATCATTTTTCTTGATGGGAGTAAAAATGGGCATGTATGGGAATGGGTTGAGCATCATGGTAGTACTTTACGAAACAACAGACGCTAGGTAAAATCAAAGTCGATGGATGATTTTCAATGAATTTTTAAAAAAAATTGATCACAATACACTCAATAAATCAAACATGAGTGCAAAGCTTGAAACCAGTCTTTGTTCATATCTGAGCTCTGTATCCATAAGAGAACCAAAAATTATATTCTCGCTTTATGTTGTCCATAACCCGACAACAAATTTGGATTGGTCAAAATTCAAAGAAATTGCGATAGCAATTTTTAATTCCTGATTTTTTCTTATCTTTTGGGGGAAAGGGGGGTGTAGAAAATATCGTTATTATAGATAAATTGCTTGTAACTGGCAATTTCTGAATATTCCACAATGTTTTCCAAAGCTTTTTTCTTGAGAGGCGTAAAAAGCGGGATTTTGTTAAGTTTGACGTTAGAGGTGAAAAGAAAGATCATCGGCTGTACGTCTCATCGTTATAACCCGAAAAGATCTTCAAACTTTAGACTTCACACTTCAAACTTTAAGCTTCAAATTTCAAATATCAAAGATAACATGCATGAAGTTTGAAACGTGAAGTTTGAATTTATGAAGCCACCACCGGTCTTTCGTAACATTCACATATACTACTTTCTGTCAACATGAAATAAAATTTACCTTAAAATTAGTTTTTTATATGGAAGGTCAGATAACTTAACAGTTGAAGGTTATACGACTAGACAGTTTTTCGTAGATTTTATTACATGATTTGATGTAAGAGGGCTGTTTATCAATGATAAGATGGTCAGGGTAACCCCATACTCGTGATCTAGTGACCTTACCTAACTCGTCGTAAATTAGAACCACGTGCTTATCTTATTTACGTTATCATTGTGATCTGATGAAAACGGAACCGGTCTTTGATGGTCTTAACTTGCTGATCATGCGGGATTCTATACAAATGTATATAATTTAATTTTTAGTTTCGTCATCAAAAGTGAGCTTTCTAATTGGCCGAAAAAAAATATTCATAACTCCATGAACAAAATTTTGAGCACGCATCTATTTTGTATGCTTCCGCGCAAAATAGTTCCATACAAAAAAGTATCAAAATTAGTAAAGTTTTTGCTTTTTTCTCTCGATGCTATTAAATTATAAGAAATGAATAGGATATTTTTTTGTTTTCATGGAAGTATGAGCCGAAAAATTTAATCACACTTATCTATGAATCCGCTTCGCGTATTCATACGGTGTGATTAGTTTTTTTCGGTTCATACCTCCATGAAAACAAAAAATATTCTCTTCATCTCTTAAGTAACATAGAGGATTATTGTTTGTTTCAGTGTCAGATGGATTTATATTTCACTAAGTGAACAACTAAATTAATGATACTTTTGTTGTTCACTCAATAAAATTCAAAAAGATCTTTCACCAAAAACAAACGATAATGTCTGTTTCTTTAATGCACAAAAGAGACAACTATGAATTTTTCTACTGAAGTCTCTTAAAGACCGCCATTAGGCGTGTGAATTTAAAGTCAACATTTGGGTCATATTCAAATGAATACGCTTTAGCTACGACGTTTAAGTCACAAACCAACAAAAATGCTTCACATGATAAAGTTGACCATTCACGGAGTCCAAAGTTCACTTTCGGTCTAAATGTCTTATTGGATTGGTCTATCTATTTTTTGACTGACAACCGCGATTATGGTGATAATTGCTAGATTGATCAGTTCGGATGGTTATCGAGATGACCCAGTGATCAAATACAGATCTGATTTGAGAATATATCTTTTTCCTAATACTATTGCATTATCATTTTTACCCCCTGTTTCTTTTTTAATTCTAAGCTGGTCCAATTTAATAGAGGTTGCAGACGACAATGAAAATTGCATTCAATTTAAAATTAAACCACCCTTTGTGGTAGAAAACATTGTGGAAAAGAAGAAATTGCTTGTTACAATCAATTTCTCCTTTTCCACAATGTTTTCTCTAGTATTAAATCACAGCAACGTTAAATCCTGGGTTTTTGCAGGAAAGGATTGAGTATCCAATGGATAACCGTTAGATCATACTGTGACTGGAAAATCGTCACAATGTAATTATTCCAAATGAATTTTGTCCCCTGTTAAAACTACCGATCGCGTTTCTCAAAGTGTCCGCGTGAAGCATATAAAAAGGGCCTCAAAATCTTGCTATATTTCATGATTTATCGGCTAAAACCACGAGTAACATACCTTTATATGGCGTTTAGAAAATGCTTTAAACTTCAATAAATACCATGTCCTGTAAATCAAAAGAGGTGTGCAATTCATAGACACAATTGAATGATTGTTAGATTGGGGTTAAACGCCACTTTTAACAGCATTTCAGTCCTATCGCTGCAACTGGAGCACCTAACAATGGATTCCTGGTATTTCACACACCAGTACTCCCACTACATCCTTTCCTAGCTTCCAGCTGCTATCTCACTTATGTTTACGATTATCCATCCATTGGTGAGAAACAAATGTCGGAAAGAATATGTGCCGCCGCCGGGGATCGAACCTTTGACATCCCATGATTGAAGATTTGGGATTCTAATGCGCTATTCACTGCGTTATAACGGCAATGCATGTGCACGTGACGCCGTAATCTATTTAACCTTCACGGTTTTTGAAAGCTTATCATGGCTTTTACAAAGTGTCTAAAACTTTCTGAATTCCCATACTTGTAATGAATAACCGTCACTATTTCTTATTATCAATGACGGATTGTCACCATTCTGTGTAATGCTAACACGAGGTCACTAATTAGATTGCTTGGACCAATTCTTCCATTAAACCAGATAGAAGCAGCAAAGAGTTCCTTTCCAGTTCTTTTCATTTTCACTCTTCTATTTTCCTTTTACAGTGCACAAGTATTTCCATTTCTTCGCACTCGTTCACAATGTCCTAGAGGCTCTCTATGAAAATAACATATTTAATTTGTAGGCTTGCTTAAATTTATATGAAAAAAACCCAAAAAACCCACTCCCCCTCCCCCTAAATATAAAGTAATTTCTCTCGATGTTTTACCCGAACCGCGATCTTTCATTTTCATCTCTTTATTTTTGGACGATACACGCAATATTATTCCCGTCTCCGCGATGAAATTGCGACGGAAATAAAATACCATGTATAGAATAACAGTGACGATAATCGTAACAGTCACAAGTAACGATGGGAACTAAAAATACAGGTACTACAAGGCAAACTAGGGACCCACCATTGTAATGTGGCCTTTAATGGTTTAAGTAAACGTGCTTAGCTCAATGAGTACACATTATGTACTATGTGGAGAAATGTACAAGAAATATCAGTCGTCAGGCCATGGTTCTTCTAATATTACATTATTTGGTTTTCTAAACTTTTAGTGAAAGCACCATAAGACAAGTATTTCGAACCAGATCATATCAAATTTTTTGACAAATATCGGTGTACCTGCACGTACAAAGAGGGAAATAAAATACCGTGTATGAAATAACGGTGACGATAATCGTAATAGTCACAAGTAACGATGGGAACTAAAATATAGGTACTACAGCGTCAACTAGGAACCCACCGTTGTATTGTGGCTTTTAATGGTTTGAGCAAACGTGCTCAGCTCAATGAGTACATTTATGTAATATATGCAGAAATGTACAGGAAAGATCGGTCGTCAGGACATGGTACTTCTAATATTACATTTTTTGGTTTTCTAAACGCCAAGTGAAAGCATCGTGTGACAAGCATTTCCTACCAGACCATATTAAAATTTGTGACAAATATGGGTGTTTCCGAAATGAACCTGCACGTACAAAGAGGGTATCAGTATTTAATGATTGCGAGCCTACTGTCAGTTCTTCCATGGTAACACTATTGACCAATCGCGGCTGTCAACCCAATAATCAGTCGACCAATGAAATCATTCATTCAGACAGGTAGTTCAGTTTCAACTCCAACATTCGCCGCATCTTTTGTGAATCATTTTTGTTGGTTTTTGGCGACTTAAACGTGGTAACTACAGCTCGGATAATCTGAAGTTACGACGGTTAGGTCGCCAACCAACTATTCTCCTTATTTGTAACATGCTACAGGCCATAAATTTTGCGAAACTACGCCGTCAAAAATCAAAGCGGAACTTCATGTTAGAGTCAATGGGCGGGACCAAAGGAGACAGTGGGCGTAGCCAAAGGAGACAGTGGGCGGAGCCAGCGATTGCCATTTGTGGAGTTCAGGGTTAAACTACTCAACTACTGATCCCTTGGAACGTGATTTTATGTACTTAGACTGTTTCCCAGCAGGACTGCTACAAAACTGCATGTAGATCACATAAAGATAATATAGATGGATGACCGTCTGTCAAAACAAACAAGGGGATGATCTGTAACACTTATGGAACCCAGATGCCTAAAAGTTGATATGAACAGATGGATCCGAAAACATCGCAACTACGACTTTTTCAAGTTTTTTTTTACGATGTTTTAGAAGCCATCCCGGTAATAGGAAATAGATAGTAGACTTTTATGTATTTTTTCTCCGCCTGTGCGAATGTCACGCGAAAAAAGTCTTCAATTTCTGAAGTGTATATTGACCAATCGCGGTTGCCAATCAAGAAATAAACCGACCAATCAAATAATTCATTTAGCCCGGACCTGAGCTTTTCAACACCAAAATTGGCGCCATTTTTCGTTTACCTTTATTGCTGGTTTGACGACTTAATAGTCGTAACTACAGCTTATTCAAGGTCACAAACCAACCAATTTACCTTTTTGTTACATGGTACTGGCCAGGAAGTTCAACTACGATATTCACCCATTACCAGGTGGCAAAATGTTAGACTGGTCCAAATTGGAAGGAGCTTCAATAAGCTGTAGTTACGACGATTAGGTCGCCAACCAACCAATTTATCTTTTTATAACACGATATTAACCCATTACCAGGTGGCAAAATGTTAGACTGATCCAAATTGTCACAAGCAATTTCTTGTCACAAGCAATTTCTTCATTTTACACAATGTTTTCCCGATGTCTTTTTTCTTAAGGGGAATCTAGAAGCGTAATTGTGTGGGAATGGGTTTAACGGTGTTATCTTGCAAAATCGATGGTCGGTGACATGTATCTAAAAAGTAAAATGGTTAGTTGGCGATCTAAATATCGTCACTAAAGCTTGAATAAGCTGCAGCTACCACGTTTAAGCTGCCAAACTAACACAAATGCTTAACACAGAATTCAAAGTTTACTTTCGATCTAAATGAACGATTCGATTGGTCGATTCATTCTTTGTTGCGATCGGTCAGCTCTAACACAAGCCCACATCCTCCCGAAGAAAATAGTTCAGGAAAACAATGTAGAAAACGGAGAAATTGTTTGTTGATGGCAAAATTCTACATTTTCATCATTTTTTTTCAACGATAGACACATTTGAATTTCTATCAACTTGCACTTGTTCTCTGCAACTTCTTTAGAATTGGACCATTCTAAAATTTTATGGTCTTTTTTTTAACAGCTTTCCCAAAACTATTTTGCATTAAAGTTCATTATCAGATTGCAAAGTCTGAGCAGGGTAGATACGTTTTGTCAGAGTTGCGGAGTGCGGCTATTAATCTAATAATTAATCGACCAACCAAATCATCCATTTAGGCTGGACGAGAGCTTTGATCTTGCATATTGGTCGACATTTATTTGAAGCACATTTCTTGGTTCAGCGACTTAAACGTCGTGACTACATCTTATTCAATATAGTATTGAGTAAACAAAACATTTTACTCCTTTGTTTCATGTTGCTGAATTATTAAACTTTTTCAAATAACACCGCTCAAAATCGACCTGGAACTTCCTGTTGGAGTTTATTAACGGGGTCAATCGGAGTAAAAGAGAGGGGCCAGCGATTGGTCAGTTGTCATTCTACCATAACCCTTTCCTGTTCAATGCCTGGTTTTTACGTCCTTGTGATTTTATGACTAAGGAAATTATGTAGAAAAAGAAGAAATTGCTTGTTACAAGCAATTTCTTCTTTTTCTGCAATATTTTCAACCCTACTTCAAATTAAATCTACTTTCAATTTTCGTCTGCAAAACCTTTGAATTTGGCCTGGTCTAAAATTTTGCAAAACAGGAAAGGGTATTCTATTGTTCATTCTCGAAGTACTGTATTTAACTGACAGCTGCCGGATGGGATCATCATTTCAAGCATTTGTTTCTTCGGAAGTCCCAATCTGTTTTTGGGGTTTACATATGACTGGTGATGACGTCAAAGTTCAGACGAAGAGTTCCGCTCAAAACTGGATGACGTTGCTGGTTTTTACAAGTGACTTACGTTAATATTGCACCAATTACGTACAGTCTATTTTCAATATAGGTTTTTTCTTTATTATTTGCCTGGGACAAAAAATCTCTGTCTATTTCGATGCCAGTTATATTTTACGTTTTACTGTTTCCCGTGAGATAAAGAGATCTTAATTATTTTACCCCTAGCCTGTCTCCCGGGCTGTCAGTAAGTATGGGTTTGAAAGTAACTAGGGTACATCACTCATACTTTACATTTCATTCCCTGAAATTACCTCCCTTACGTCTCACAAACTGATAAGTAAAATAGAGAGATAACAGCAAGAGAATAGAACTTTTTCAACTAAAATTGTAGATATCTAGCAAATGAATATCATTGAGGCTTGGAGCTGCTGAAACTCTTTCGCGTTGAACTTGATTCCGCCCTCTCTTGCACTCGATTCTGCACTCTCTTGCACTCGATTCTGCCCTTTCTTACACTCGATTCTGCCCTCTCTTACATTCGATTCTGCCCTCTCTTGCACTCGATTCTGCCCTCTCTTACACTCGATTCTGCCCTCTCTTACACTCGATTCTGCCCTCTCTTACACTCGATTCTGCACTCTCTTGCACTCGATTCCGCCCTCTCTTACACTCGATTCTGCCCCCTCTTACACTCCGCTTTCTCCAATTCACCTCAGCTCAGTAAATAGTCCACCAGTATGTCCTTAATTAAAATCAAAGTACTGAAAAGCACTGTAAGCTAGCAAAGCATTGTTTTGTTCAGTAATCTTCCTCAAACGTTAGCATGGTAAAGAAAGGAGGTTAAAGTAACCAAGGGATGAACCCATTCCCACACAATCCCCCCTTTTTACGCCCCAAAAGACTATAGTTGCGGAAATTAATGTGAAAATAATGTGGAAAATAAAGAAATTGCTTGTTACAAGCAATTTCTTCATTTTCCACATTGTTTTCTACCTAAAAGGATAAATATTTCAGAATTTTCAACAATTTAAAGTGTCGTCTGCAAATTCTTTGAAAACTGAGACCAGAGGCATTTGGAACACGATGTCCTCAAGTGAGCTTAAACACCTAGGAGATGAACTTGCAATTATCCTGAAATATATAAGAACTTTATTTCGTAGGCATTTAATGAGTTTAGTGGTCAAGCCTCCAGTTACAGTTTGCACTCATTGAACTTTGAGACGACCTCAAAACTTTGTCTGTTAAATTAAGCTATCAAAGCTGGCGCTTTGCTAGCTAAAAATTGGCGAATTGTCGCAATCAATCAAAAATAGATCGTCCAATCAAATCATTCATTTAGATTGAAAGTGAACTTTTAACCCCAACATTAATATTAATCATTTTTGTTGGGTTAGAGACTTAAACGTGGTAACTACAGCTTAGGTCCGCCTATCAGACTCTTCCTAAAGGGAATTGAATCTTTAGACAAGGAAATCATTTAAGTCCGTTGTCTTTAGCTACAACCATAAACTTAGACTTAAGAGACATACATAACGCAAAAATATTCCATTAAATCTTCCGCGCGGTCTGCGACGGCCGACATCGGTCAGAATTTATAGATCGCAGTAGTTTCTTACTCTTGGATGGTCATTCTACAAAACAAGGCTGATTTTTGAAATCCTCTCTGTAACTGACCCCTGCTGGATATGATTTTTTTCCAATATTCGTTTAACCTCCTATACTATCCCCGGAGATTATTTTTTTTTACCAAATGGGTCACGTGTATCATTTAAGGTAACGTAATTTACAAAGAAAGATTAGTCTCGGTAACGCTTAGACACGTTGATACTGTGGGCTTCAAATGGGGGTTGGTTTGACTGGCACTAAGTATTCAACCCGAAGTCGAAATGTCTATAATAATATCATGACTTTTTTAAATCATGATTTTTTAAAATCATTTATATCAATACTTCACACACTATTTTCAAAATTCTTCTCTATACCACAGAATGTATGAAAAAAGATGGATTTTCTGACGCCGCTAGGTAGAAAAAATTATCACAAACATAAGAAACCTTTAATTGACGTGTTCTCCGCATATCTATCAAAGTAACGTATTTCACAAAACAAATCAGGTTAGGTTCAAAGGGATTCTTCAATAAATTATCATTTTATGCCTGCTGTGATTTTACCCGGAAAATGCTTACAGTTATTAAGCATCCCTTTGTAAAAAATAGAAGAATAATCCGGTTTTTTAGTAAATGAGCTTCAAAATATATGGTCGTTGGGCGTACAAAATTTCGTAACTTCAGCTTGAAAGCTGTATTGACGACATTTTGCACGCTTAACGACGATATGCGGATTGAAGAATAAAACGCGATCATTATTAAGGCCGTGTTCTTCTAAGTAGTTTTTATCACCTCCCAAACCCCACCATCGAAAGAAATTGGGTGGATGGCTGTCAAAAGCTCGCTTGAGTTGAATATATAGTAAAGAATGGGGTAGTTTCTTGACTAACTTAAACCAAAGTTCGCTTAAATTAGATATCGTAAATTAAAGACATTTGTCTTTTTCTCTTTTCCAGCAATTTTTTTTCATTCAATAATGGATGTCATGAGTTCGATCCCTTTCCGACATTTGTCTCTCACCAATGGGTGGATAATCGTAGACCTAAGTGGGATAGCAGCTGGAGGCTAGGAGAGGATGTAGTGGTTGTACTTGCGTGAGAAATACTAGGAATCCATTGTTAGGTGCTCCAGTCGCCACGATATGACCGAAATACGGTTAAAAGTGGCGTTAATCCCAATCAATCAATCAATCAATTAAACTATTAGTTTAGTTGCTAGAGCACTTGACTTCAAACCTAAATATCACGTGATGAGTATATCAACTAACAAACTAATTGTCTTTTGGATGAGACGTTAAACCGAGGCCCCGTGTGACGGTTCTATCCATCGAGCAAGTTAAAGAACCAGGCGGAGCTTTCGGCAGTTTCTTCTTGTATCCTTGCACTATCCCCCTTAACGACCGGCCGTCTTATGGGGCGTTGTCCATATGGGCATGTCCTACGGTAGTAACGATGAATAAACGGAAATACACACCTAAACGCAATGTGTCTGTGAAAATTATAACTGGTGGTGTGATTGAGTGTATCAAGGGTTGCTATAAAATTCTCATTGCCGACTGTGAGCTCTTATCTACGTTTTAGATAAGGATAGACAACCACTTTGCCACTCCGCAATATTTCAAATTCTTCCGCGAACATCTATTCTAAAATGTCTGATTTAAATGGCAATTAAATTATTTGGGATTTTCCAGAAAATTGATATTTCGACCCAAAGGGATTCAAATTTTGTCGTATGGGAATGTGTTAAGAAACGATTGGAAGAATGCATAGCGGTTTTGATATAAAAGAATGTTTAGCGGTTTTGATATAAAATAACTGTGAATTTTGTTATCTTTTAAATCTGTAGCGCGAACTGCGTTGTCTCGTTATGATACCGCGGTCTATACAAAAATAAAAGACCTTAATTGTTATGAAATGACCATACTTCGCGTATTCATAGAGTGTGATTAGGTTTTTCGGTTCATACCTCCATGAAAACAAAAAATATTCTCTTCATTTCTTAAATGTTTGAGATATAATCAACCAACACGTCCTAGAGTAGGGTTGTGTTTTCGATCTGACCTAATAATTTACCCAGGGTTAATACAGTTATTAGAGTTATATAGTTTAGAATTGCGGCTGTAAGATCATCGAAAGAGTTTGTCTTTGCAGGCAAAGCTTAGATGTCCAGGGCCACAATGACTAAATTTTTGCCGACAAAATAAAGTTGAAAGAGTCTTTATTGCAATCAACCATGAGAGCTGTCTGGCGACTCTTTTTCAGATGGGGATTTACAAAAAGTTTCAAACTGTACCAAGATGTTGTAAGCATTTTCTATGTTAAATCTCAGCATTCTGTCTGCATGGTTACCAGGAAATTTGAGTGCAGTACAAGATAACCTAATAGGTCGTAGCCAAACGAAGTACTCGTTCTGGATACATTCACACCCTTGTTTCCTGAAACAATTTTCATCGATTCATTACTTTTCGAACAATCATTGGTTTTCAAACCATTTAAGCCCTTTCCTGTTCAATCCCTGTTTCTTATGTCCTTGGAATTTTTTTATTGTTAAATTATAGTACAAAAAGAAGAAATTGCTTGTACCATAGATTGGGTAAGAATGTCACTTTAGTCCCTTGTTTCAAAACAAACACTAGCCAGTGACACAATTTTACCTTAAAGAGACATGCATTAGGAGAAGAGTTAAACATTCAAGTTAAAGAAAACCAAAACCAAAACAAAACAAAAACCACAACAACAACAAAAACGACTGCGGAGTCCATACGTCTATACCCCCCCGTAACAACTAACCGTCTTCTTGGGCGTCGCTTATATTGAGCAAGAGCATCGCATTCGGGTGCCTATGCTCGGCTGTTGGGTGCTGTTTGGTTGACAAAATACAACTAGAGTTATCCCCCTTGATAGTATAGGTTGCTCTTTTGATAGTGAACAAGAATGCCAAGTTTCAGATAAATGCCTTTCGTAGAGCCAGAGATATCACAAAATGTCAAAGTTTTCGCACGACGACGACGACACCAACAGCAACAGCAACAATGACGACGGCGACACGAATGCTATCGAAATACCTCGGGTTTTCTCCGAAAACAGCCAAGCTAAAATGTACGGTAGAGACGACAAATAAACAAGAATATAAATACCTACGTGACCAGTTGCGCAACCGAGAACACATTCTGTGTTCTTCGACCTCTCCCTAGCCATTCTAACAACTGACCAACGCAAAAAATCTTACTGAATGTATTACTTGAATTTATCAATCGTGAAAAGATCGAGGAAGAGGTTTGCCAAAAAATATACATTTGTATGCATTACATAAGATAAGCGCTAAACTTTAATGTGATGGTACTATATGAGCTCTATTAACGAAAGACCTTTGAGCCATTTACCTTTTTAAAAATCAATGTTTAAACTGGTCCAAATAAAAATGTCATTTTAACTGATCAGGTGACAATTGGTGGAATTAAGCAATTCTTAGCCTTTTAGGGTAGAAAACATTGTGGACATGGAAGAAATTGCTTTTTACAAGCAGTTTCTTCCTTGGCCACAAAGTTTTCAACAGTTTTTTTCTTGGGAGGGGGGGGGGGGGCTTTAAAAGGCGGAATTATATTGGAATTGGTTAATCATTCTCTAAGCAGAGTGTGATACACAAATTGTTTTCAAAACATTGCTGTCTTTGAATTAATTCATCCAATGGGTAATGTGTGATGAGCGATTAATAAGTGTTCGCCTAGTTTAAATCACATTTTAGGCTAATTGCATTTTCCTGGCACAGAAGGAGCAATTATCACCCCTAAAATCAACTGGTTAATGCATCAATTTTTGGCACCGAATTCGCTGTAATCTATTTTCAATTAAATGCGTGCGAAAAGAAAGTAAATGCCTGTGCAGGTGATCTACAGACATTTCAATTCATACAACACTATAGAAAAGACTGTCTTTTTTCTAACGCTTTTAAAAACTACTTTGAAATCGGATATTGCAATTTTGATGTTCAAAGATGTTTAACCGATTCCCTCACGACCGCTCTTTTTTACGTCACAATAAATAAATAAATAGATAAATAAATAAAAATAAATAGATAAATAAATGAAAAAAAATCTCGAAAATGAAGAAAATGTTACAAGTATTTTCTTTATTATCCACAATATTTTCTATTCCCCCCCCCCCTTAGAAATATAAAATTTCACCATCTTAAACTTGTCGTCTGCAACTTCTTTAAATTCGGATAGATCTTAATCTAAAAATTTTGACGCCTTGTAATCAATTAAATATTCTTTTTACTCACGCAAGAACTCAAAATGCTTTGTTTCTACAGATATATTGATTCTTAATTTTGTTTTCGCTTTTCCTATCAAATTTACTGCAAAACGCTCGATTTCGGACATGACTAACAACTTATAGATTTTGCTAATTACTAGAGCGATTTCCGGCGTACTGTAGACAATGCAATGAACTTAAAAAATCATGATGATAACATTTGAGCCATTATCAGACGGCAAATTTTAAACTGGATCAAATTGAAAGGAGTTACAGACGACAATACAAAGCTTATGAAAATTTAGATTTTCAACTTTCTCGTTAGAAAACCATTTGGAAAATGAAGAAATTGCATTTTTCCAAATTTTTCCTGAAGGGCGTCAAATATGTGGTTAAGTTTAAAGTTTGCATAGCACAGAGAAAAATCTCCTCTTTCTGTATAACCTAATATCAATCAAAGTAGTGAAAGTAATGTAAGCTAGCAAAGCATTTTTTTCTTTAGTAATACTCCTTGTCAAAGGTTTTACTGATACTAAAAGTACTGTAAGCTAGCAAAGTATCGTTTTGTTTAGTAATTTTCTTTGTCAAAGGTTATACTGATACTAAAAGTACTGTAAACTAGCAAAGCATTGTTCTGTTTAGTAATAATTCTTGTCAAAGGTTATACTGATCAAAAACGAGGTTAAAGTAAAACATGAATAAACCCCTTACAACATGGCGAAATCTTATACTGGAAAAAAGTTGCAGAGGGCACCTTTAATTCGGTATTGTTTAGAAAATCTTTCCCTTGTAGGATAGAAAACATTGTGGACAATGAAGAAATTGCTTGTCACAAGTAATTTCTTCATTGTCCACTATGTTTACCAAATCGTTTTTCTTGAGATGCTTAAAAAGCGAAAATGAGTTGGAATGGGTTAAGTAGCATGCTTTTGAAAGAGTTCTCTACAATTTCAATAGAGTTTGTAATATTCCTGAAAATACATACTAACTACAACATTCTGATCACGAAGCTACTAGTATTTTTAATGCCTGCGAACAAAATAGACCCTTAAATATGTATCAAAAAATGGTAAAATATAATCGCCTTTTTCGTTCTATGTCATCAAATTATAAAAATTGGAGAGAATATTTTTTTGTTTTCATGGAGGTAGGAACCGAGGAAACTAATCACACTTATGTATGAATCTGCTTCGCGTGCTCATACAGTGTGATTAGTTTTTTTCGGTTCATACCTTCATGATAACAAAAAATATTCCCTTCATCTCTTAATTGAATGCAGTATACTCCTAGTGCCCTTTTTTGAAATATCGGAAGTTATCGAGTGAGGTCGGTAATCTTCGGTTGTCGAGTTGCTCGCGGGAGCCAATACGTAATGGACGCGTGTTGGTAACCACAAATAAGCCAATGTTGGTGAGACTTAGTCTGGCTACCAGACTCTTCTTAAAGGGAATTAAATCACTCCAAGGTTGGACAAGGCTGTTGATTAAGTCCATTGTCTCAAAAAAAAAAAAAAAAAAAAAAAAAAAGAAAAGAAAAGATCTTATTCAGCACTAGCCACAAACATAAATTTTTATGTAAGAGATATGCATAAGGGGGAAAAATGGCATACATTAAAGGTCGAAACAAAAACGACTGCGACCAGTCTAGACGGGATGAATTTCGGTTCCATTTTGGTTGTACACGCGAATTAAATGGCAACTTGATGCAGTAATTTTCTCTGTTTTATCGGTGAAACTATCAAGCGATAATTTTCAAAGAATCTCAAGAATCCGTCAGAAAGCATTTAAGACACTTATGTTTCATCGTAAAACTAGATGACATTTTTCAGAGGTCTTGATAAGAGGGGATAACGGCATTCTAAAATCCTTATATCTCAACGGAACCCTATGTTACTGGTACTCGTTTGAATCGTCTCGTCGAGACGATTCGAATGAGTACCAACAACATGGACGAGAAGATTCAAATGAGCACCAACAACATAGGGTTTATGGCAAAATTGGGGAAATATTCAAATCTAAAATTCGAACTACGCCCTCTATTTGTAGCCATGATGTTTGATTTCCTATTCGTTCCTCTTATCATTATCTTTTTTATACTTTCTCTCACCTACGATCTGTCCATTTCATTCAATGTACTTTTCGTCGGTCATTTAGCCCATATAATTAGAATCCTCTCTATTCACAAAGAATAACAACCTGTTGACAATAAAATGCCACATGGTGAAATTGCCTTACCAGCCGGACAACATTTTTAGACTATAATCAACGTTCATATAAGCGCAGAAGACATGTCAAAGTGTATTTAAATTGTAAATTAAGTGCGAAATGGGATAGAAAAATGTACGAAAATATTCAACCTGGGGTTAAAAGTAGTGCCCCCCTTACTCCCATATGCTGTCCATACCTATTTTCCTTCAGTATGTAAGATACGGGTTTATTAGATATGTTTTTAAAAGGATTATTTTAACTCTTCTCGTGTCTGGTCGGGGAATATTCCTGTTATAGACTCCTGTTATAGAAGGTGGTATAAACAAAGATCAGCCTGCACATATGTGCAGTCTGATCTTAGTCTACCCTATCGTTTTGTCCCTTTTGAGCCAGAGTTGTTATTTAACATGAAAGAGAAACGTCCAAAAGAAAATTAATTGACCGCGGGAGCTTTCAGTTTTTTTTCCATTTTATTGCATTTATTCAGTATGACAAGGGTTTAGTTCTTCCAGATGGGAAGAATTAGCCGTAAGGAGTTCCCAACACATTTGTTTATCGAGTTTTCTATTGCTGTATACAAAATAGTTCAATGATGGAATGTCGAATATTTATCGCAGCCTATATTAACTAAATCGCTCCTTCAAACTCGGTAATAAAAGTCTGTAAGGTCAAGTTTTCGGATCCTTTACCACAAAATGTATTTTTACTTCGTTAAATATACCCATAATTTGTTCTGGTTGGCGATGGAATGTTCCATGTTGTCCGTAAAATGGATACGTTGTTCGTTAAATGAGTCCCCTTGTCCTTGAAATGAGAAATATTGTCCACGGAATGGATCTTATCGTTCGATAAGTCATGTTGTTTAAACACATTCCCGCACAACAAATTTCAGCCTAGTCCAAATTAGAAAAAATGCAGACGACCAATTTCAAATGAATGGAATTTTAAGTCTTTTCATTGTATTTGATAGAAATTTTTGCGGATAATGAAGAAGTTGCTTGATACAAGCAATTTCTTCATTTTCTGCAATGATTTCCAAAGTTTTTTTTCTTGAGGGCTGTAAAAAGGAGGGTTTGTGTGGGAATAGGTCAAATGTTTCATTTTGATAGGTCTTGCGTGAAATGTGCCAGGCTGCTCATGAAATATGTCCTTGAAAAGAGTTTGGTTGCTCATGGAATAGTTATCCAAAAAGTGAGTCAGGTTGACCGTTGCATAGGCATTTTTGTCCGTTTAATTGATTTTGATTATTTCCGTTTATTTATCGTCGCTACCGTAGCACATGCCCATATGAGCGACGCCCCCAGAAGACGGTTAGTTGTTACGGGGGATAGTGCAAGGATACAGGACGAAACTGCTGAGAGCTCCGCCTGGTTCTTTAACGTGCTCGTTCGATAGCATTGTCACACGGGGCCTCGGTTTAATGTCTCATCCGAAAGACAATTAGTTTTGTTAGTTGATATGGTCAGCTCTTGTTCGTGAAATGGGAATGTTGTCGACAAAACAGGTCTTGTTGTTAAATAAGTCATGTTGTCCTTAAGATATATCATGTTTTATGGAAATGAGCCAGGTCGCCAATGAAATAGATCTTTTTGTCCATGAGATGAATAAGCTGTATTTACGACATTTAGGTCTCCAACCAACCATTCTACATTTTTGTTTCGTGAAACTGGCCAAAAGTA
The DNA here is from genome assembly GCA_946902895.1 of Fragum fragum. Taxonomy (NCBI): domain Eukaryota; kingdom Metazoa; phylum Mollusca; class Bivalvia; order Cardiida; family Cardiidae; genus Fragum; species Fragum fragum. Next base: position 46,076,766 of record OX336375.1, read on the forward strand.
ACGTCGTTTAAAAATCGAAGCGGGGATTCCTATTGGAGTCAGTGTTCGTAACCAACGGAAAAAGTGGGTGAGGCCAGCGATTGGTCAATAGCTGGGATTAACCAAATAGAGAGTATATCAATGGCAAGTTCAATAAACTCTTAGCTTTTATGAACGAATTTAATACCTCATTTATAATGCAAACCTTTTTATGCGATAAATTGATGTTCGTTTTAAAATTCATTGTTCAATACCATTCCGCGAAACGTGCTGATTGAAAATTGACGTCATTATAAACTTTTGAAACAATTTTCACGTTGAGAAAATGCTATTTAAGCCCATTTGTATAACGAACACACAAGTTTAATATATCAAATGTATTCAACAGCTCGCGCCGAAGGTAGTGATATTATAAACTCTTTTTTTTCAGGGTGAAGGGACTGACATGTATTGAAATTCAAGAATTACACAAATTTGTCTCAAAATTAGCCCATTTCTTTGTCAGACTGGTTTTAAATGCTAGATAAATGTCCGAAAATAGTAACAACAGTTAGCCTCGTGATAAAATCTCGATAAAATCTCAGATACGGCGAGATAAGGCAAAACGATCTCGTTGCGCCAAAACATTCCATGTTGTACGTCAATATAACCACTGGTTTGATTTACGAACTTATCCACAACTCCGGATAATCTACGGGGCGCCATGACGTTTATTTGAGAACGAAGCTAACATCTAACTGTTTTAAGAGATAGAGAGAATATATTTTTGTTTTCATGGAGGTATGAAATTAGACATTAGAGAAAAACTCAAATATTTTTATGGAACTATTTTGTTCGCAAGCATACAAATAGCTGCGTTCACAAAATTTTGTTCATGGAGGCACCGATACTTTTTTGGCCAATCAGAACGCTCGTTTTGATAGACAAAGCTTACAACTATTTTTTTAGGGAAGAGGAGATTCGTATTTCTAACAAAGCTATCATAGTTTTCTATCGAGAACCTCCTTCACGGATATCCCTGTCTGGATAGTACACTTCTCCTTTTCAGTCTTAACATTTTTTTTCATATCAATGTGACCTGGCTTGATAGTTAAGTCAGATCTGATATCTTTACTGGAATTAGCTACCTTTGTTGGTCTAATTTAAACAAGGCAAAAAGTCGAACTGTTTTGTTTTGTTCTCAACTCCTTTTGATCTTTACTGGAAGGATATAAAGTTCTGAAGAAAACAGAGGAAATGCACATAAGATGCAATATAAATTACTTTTATATGTCCGAGGTCGCCATTCTTCTTTAACTTAAGAATTAATTTATCAAAACATCAAGATGAATTGGCATGTACAGATAATTGAAATTCCGATTGTCTCGCCTAAACCCTTCCATATTAATCGCGTATTCTTTCTACGACCTACATAATTGTTTGTTTTTACCGGAGAAAATATTATGATGAAAGACTCTATCAAATGACGCTGGTTACTTTTTTCTATTAACGCAATGGCTTTGAGAATGATCCTATTTACTTAATGTTTCATCATGTGTCGTTCTGTGATTCTCTCTCCCTCCCCTTCCATCTGTCTTTCTCCCCCTCTCTTTGGTTCTCTCTTATTCTCTTTTTTTCTCTCTCTCTCTTCCTGAGTCTCTCTCTCATTGTCTCTCTCTCATTGTCTCTCTCTCGCTCGCTCGCTCTCTCTCTTGTTCTCTCTCTTGTTCTCTCTCTCTCTCTCTCTTGTTCTCTCTCTCTTGTTCTCTCTCTCTCTCTCTCTCTCTCCCTCCCTCTTTTTCTCTCTTTTGCTCTATCTAGTTTTTCATGACAAAGATAGATGAATAAATTAGTTTAAGAGACAGATGGATAAATCGTTCATTCCTGTGAAACATACTTGTGTTGCAACCATTCGCTATAATGTCAAAGTTACATATGCTTTTGCTTTTATATCGGACTAAAATACCATTGTGTCGTCTGGTAAATACAGTGCACTACCAGAGAACTCCTTGGCAGTTTGGCTTAGTCAAGCGATCAAGTTTTCTTCGAGAATTACACTCTATTTTTAGCTAGCAAAGCGTCAGCTTTGATAGCTTAAGTTAACAGACAAAATTTTGAGGTCGTCTCAAAGCTCAACTAGTGCAAACTGCATCTGGTGGCTTAACCACTACATCCGTTACTAAAAGAAGTTCTTATGTATTTCTTGACTGGCGAGCCTGCCCCAATCTGACCATATTAGCCAATATATATACCAATATCGGAGAGCAGCGTAGATGGGACAGGTTTACCAGTCTAATGTATTTCAGGAAAGTTGCGAACTATGCCAGCAAGTTCATCTCCAAGGTAGTGTTAGCTAACTTGAGCACATCGTGATCAAAATGACTCCAGAGAAGTTGCAGACGACAATTTCAAATTGTTGAAAATTCTAAAATATTTATCTCTCTATGTAGAAAACAATTTGGAAAATAAAGAAATTGCTTGTAGCAAGCAGTTTCTTCACTTTCCACATTGTTTTTCACTATTTTCTGAAGGGGCGTTAAAAAGAGGGTTTGTGTTGGAATGGGTTAACTCCTTGGTTACTTAAACCTCGTTTCTTTATCATGATAACGCTTGACAAAGAAGATTACTGAACAAAACAATGCTTACCTTTCAGTTCTTTGACTGCAGTCTAATGTAGTTCTGTACAAGTTACAAACGACATTACCATCCGTCGATCACGCGGCAAACAACAATTAGTTAATGGTTTTATGTACGTATCATATTGGTTGTAAACCTATTCTAAAATAACAAAATTTTAGACTGGTCCAAATTGAAAAAGCTGCAGACAGCAATTTCAAGTTGATGGATCTTATTTTTACCTTTTGTGTACTTTTGTATAGAAATCTTTATGGATAATGAAGAAATTGCCACTTGCAAGCAACTTCCTCATTTTCTACAATGTCTCCCAATTCTTTTCATTGAGGGGCGTAAAAAGGAGGGATTGTGTGGGAATGGGTTAAACTATATTTAACCTCCTGAATATGAAAGTTTGATAGTTGATGATTTCCACACGGTTTTGTCGAAAATGATATTGACCGGAAAACGTTTTGATTTTTTAAAAGCACATTCAACAACTAAATGTAGATGGACTTATGAATAATAAAGACAACCCTTGTTTCAACCTTATAAGCGGTCAACGGTAACCCTAGAAGCAGACAGCATTCTATCAACGCAACTGCTTAAAAGGTTATTTATTGAATGAAGTAAGGAACAAAGATGTCCCTTCAGTCTTCTGTAAAATTTAAATACATACTCATATCTTTCTTCTAACTTTAGACATCATTTGTGGTCATAAAATACTGAATTTATTAAGTTACAAGTTATCTACAAACAAACAGACCAAAAAGAAAAAAAAAGGAGACTTATGCGGAGTTTTTGTCTGTTTAGATGGAGAGTTAAATAGATTAAACATTTTACAAGCAATTCCTTCATTATTCACACTGTTTGCTACCCCCAAGAGACAAAGAATACATTTATTCTTATTGTTTTGAATTTGTGGTCTAGCGGAGAAATTAAACAAGGAAAATAGGGACTTCATTAAGCAGTATCATGTGTTAAGAGTCGGAAACGGTTTTTGTGCCATTGAATATTTGATGCCTATCAAGTCTGCAGAAGTCGCTTATTGACGTCGTTGACATTCTTACTTCGACACCGTAATGTGTGGGTTTTTGTTTTATTTACACAACAGGAATTCTCACGAGCACTGACAGGTAATTACATTCTGAACGTTTCCTTGATTAACACGGGAAAACTGCAACTGCATCTAACGTGGCGTTTATTGCGTGACGTCTGACATGCATTGCAAAAATATGGAACCCTTTTATTAGAAAAGTTAATTATAGATATGTAAAACCTTTCACCATAAGCTGAATGAAGAGGGCTATTTGGTTCATCAGACAGAGTTCTGCGAAAGAAGAAACATCATCCTTAGACTTATTCATCTAGTTGTATGTATCTATCTTAAAAGGAAATGAGGCTTTTTTTGTTGTTGTTATTGTTGATAGTTTTTTTTTTCGGAAAAAGATAATTTACAGAGCAGATTATATGAAAATATATTAACTATTCACCATTTGAGAAGGTCACGAAAATGAGATCACGTATAAAACAGGGCTTATTTTGAAGTAGTTTAAATGAACATTACTTCATAAAAACAAAACAACAACAACACAGGTTTTTTTCTGTCCTCAAATTGTCCCATAGAAATGCATACAAAAATTTAGTTCAGAACGGTATCTGTTGGGAAAACCTTTACTATAGTGGTTTTTCAAAATTTGCGGGATGAAACACACAGAATATCGAAAACTATTAGTCGCTATGATATTTCTAAAGCGAACATCCGTAACGAATGCAAGCGAACAGTCATAAGGAATATGACTTAACATCATGGAACATCTTGTGGAAAAGGAGAAAATACTTGTTACAATTAATTTCTCATTTTCTCTCAATATTTCTACCCTAATTTGCAGCCATTTTCCAATTTAGCGCAATTCAAAATATCGTCTGCAGTTTCTTTTAATTTGGATAAGACTAAAATATTGTTAGCCCGTAATGAGCTAAGCTGGTGTAAAATATCTCAAATGATGTTAGCCGACCGATTTTTACTTAGCAAAGCATCAGCTTTGATAGCTTAAGTTAAGGGAAAAAATTTGAGGTCGTCTCAAAGTTCAACAAGTCCAAACTGCTACTGGAGGCTTAACCACTAAATCCATTGAATTCATACGCTGTAAAAAGTAGTTCTTATGTATTTCGAGTATTGCAAACTCTAACTGCAAGTTCATCTATGTATTTTTAGCTCACCTGAACACATCTAAATGACTCTTATCAAAGTATTCACAGAAGTTGCAGACGACAATTTCAAATTGTAACAAGCAATTTCTCCCTTTTCCACTTTGTTTTCCAGAACCAATTTCTTTAGGGGCGTAAAAAAGGAGGGAGTGTGTGGGGTGGTTTCTTTAACCCCGTTTAATTATCATAATAGCCTTTGACAAAGATTACTTAACAAAACCATGCTTTGCTAGCTTACAGTACTTTCAGTACTTTGATTATTCCGAGGCATTGATTTTTTCTGGGTCAAAATAATCTTAAAGTGGCTATATGAGAATAATAATATCTCACTTATGTATGAATCCGCTTCGCGTATTCATACAGATTAGGTTTTTCGGTTCATACCTCCATGAAAACAAAAGAAAATCTCTTCATCTCTTAAAAAAAGATGAATGGAGGTAAAGGATCGGTAGCACTTTCTTTATTTTTGAATGGGGCTTAACGCCACTTTTAACAATATTTCAATCATATCGCGGCGGCTGTAGCACCTAACTATAGATTCCCGGTATTTCTCACACCAGTACTGCCATTACATCCTCTCCGAGCCTCCAGCCTCCCATACCACTTACATGTAGGTTTACGATTATCCACCCATTGGTACGCGACAATTTGTCGGAAAGGATCTTTGCCGCGACCCGGGATCTCATGAATGAGAGTTCGACGCGCTACACTGCGACATGGGCACGGCGTTCGGTAGCCTCTTGTCCTGTTTGAGTGCCATACACCGATACCTTTCGCTTAGGCACATGCCGACGTACAATTTGTCTGATGACGTCATAGCGACCTCTAAAGTTTTGCTATTCATGTAAACCAGTAGTTTCAAGGTTTATTTACGGTCTCGGAGAAAATCGTATTCATCCGTAAAGCTACGCCATTAGGATTTGCACCATCACTGAACCCGACCGATGATTATCGTACATTTACGAGAAAGAATATTATAATAATAATGTAGAAAAGTACAATTTGGTACCGATCACAAAACCAACAGGACACGCTATCCGCACAGCTTTATCCATGCCCCCTCCCCCTGTATTCTGATAACAAGCAGGCTTTTGAAATGCTTTATTGAACAATTAAACGATATGGTTTCAACAAATTTTACCGTTCATCGTCTGCGGAAATTTCTGTCTTAAATAAAAAAGATAACCTTTTGGTATAAAACATCATTATATAATTGTATCAAAGCTTAATCTAGCGATGACGTCAAGCTACAGTCGAAATTTTGACATGTCAAAATGAAGTTTGACAAACAGCAGGTATACAATGACGTCATGTTACTAATCATTTGATATCTTAAACTATTTCCAGACGGAAATATTTTAGACCGGTCCAAATCCAAAGATAATACAGAAGACAGTCTTTAGTTGATTTCTATTTATGTATTTGTTTGCTTATTTTTCTTCTTAAGTAGAAAAAATTGTGCATAATAAAGAAATTGTTGTAATAAGCAATTTCTTCATCATTTTAAACACTGTTTTGCAAAGCCTTTTTTTTCGAGGGGGGGGGTTAAAAAGCAGTATAATGGTGGAAAGTTTTAAGGCGCGCATAGATACTTCTTCTTTTGAGACAACTTCGGTCTGAACGTGCCCCATAGAACCCGGAATCCTTGTATTTCTCACGCCAAGACCACCACTAAATTCTTTTCTATCCTAAAGCGGCTATTCCACTGAGGTTAACGATTATCCGCCCTTTGATGAGAGACAATTGTCGGAAAGGATATGTGCCGCCGCCTGGGCCCGAACCCAATACATCCAATGATCCCATTACATCCCATGATTGAAGATTGGGAGTCTGATGCGTTACCGACTGCGCTATGACGGCGGCCCATTCAACAGAGTGGATACGCCGAGACTATCGTCGGGGTTGGTGTGATGACTCGTTGAATTAAGCTGTAGTTACGAGTCTTTAGAACGACAACGACGATAAAGTATATACTATAAAAATACTCATTTTAACAAAGACGCAATATTATTGTTGTTTGGATATTTACCTGAGGAAAGGGAGCAAACGGTATTTTTATTGTTTACTTTGTCGTTTACCCAGATCTACGGCCTTATGTCGGCTGTGTTCCTAATTCTTTGTTGTTTATTATCAGGAAAAAATGTACAGCAAAGCCCGTATAGGATGCTTACAACGGGAAACCTCGTCGTATAAAAAGACACCCTCAAGACGAAAAAGGTTGAACAGAAAAATCGAAACAAAAATATTATTCCATACATTTATATCTGCTCAATCAAAGTAAAAAATTTTCACACACCCCTCCCAAAAGGGGGGGGGGGTTACTAAGCTTTTCATTTTTTCATTCTGTGATGATTCTATTCCGTTTCATTTCGATTGATTAGTTTCAATCATATACTGTTTTATCCTAATTCTTAGTTTGTCTATGAGGCGGAGAGATATTTTCATTATTTTTATTATTTTTATGTTGACATATCTTCCAATTTCGTTTGTTGTATCTTTTGAACTTACTTCCAATAATTTAAAAGAAAGCAACAAAGTGCATTACATATGATAGATAGATAGATAGATAGATAGATAGATAGATAGATAGATAGATAGATAGATAGAAGATAAGATAGATAAAATAGATTAGATAGATAGATAGATAGATAGATAGAGATAGATAGACAGAGAGGAGAGAGAGAGACAGAGAGGGAGAGAGAGGGGGGGGGAGGAAGGGAATGCTTGTTACAAGCGATTTCTTCAATATCAAATATGTTTTCTTCCCGCAAAATAAGTGTGTTTTTAAAAATCTAATCTACAAAAAATTGTCTTCTTGAATTTGGACAAGTCTAAATTCTTTTCGTTTTGTCGTGGGTTAATTGCACGAACATGCATTGCCATTTGAAGTATACGAGGCCTTTTCCCCAAGGACTTCCCAAGCTATTTTGCGCGTAAGTTTATTAGTAATCGACTACAGAACAAAGCCGATCTGTTGACCTACAAAGAACCTTATGATTTGGCCTTCATAACTTCGTATAACAAAAGTGTTTGGAAAGACAATTACCCGCTGCCTGCGAACTTGGCATCCGTCCTGTAAAACAAAATAAAGGCTTGGTGAAGAAAGGTGTCTCTCGTTTTCTGTATAGACCTGCCAAAATTCTTGTTGGATTACCAGGACATTTTTCTTATTATTGAAGATCATTTGATTGTTTATTGGGCGGTAATAATTCTGAAGGCTTAGAAATAGGCTAAATTTCGGATGTTGAAGACTTATATAGCTCCTAGACATAAAGATTAAAATAAAGTCTATAAGAAGGGGGGATAAAAATACATACGGATTCAAAGATAAGTGTGATTTAGTTTTTAAGTTCATACCCCAATGAAAACAAAACAAATGTATTTTCTTCATGTCAATAAGCAAAACAACGCATATATTAAACCATTTTTTAGTAAACTTTTATTGATCTTTTTTGTGCGAAAGCATACAAAAAATTGCGTGCTCAAATTTTTGTATCTTTTTAATGGGGTTTTACGCCGATTTCAACAATCTTTCAGTTATATCGCGGCGGCTGGAGCACCTAACAATGGAATCCTGGTATTTCTCACACCAGTATAACCATTACATCCCTTCCTAGCCTCCAGCTGCTATCCCACATAGGTCTACGATCATCGATCCACTGGTGAGAGACAAATAGTCGGAAAGAATGAGTGCCGCCGTCGTCAAATTTTTGTTCATCGAAGTATGAAAAAATATCAGCAAATAAAAATGCTCGAATCTCGATAGACGAAACTAAAATAAAATAAAAAGAAACCACAGGAGGCCTTATCTCAATCGATGGGTCGCAGATATGAAATATGAAGTGTACGTCTCCATCCTTTGAAGCGGCTCTTGATTAGATTTTCAAGAACATTAATGAGCCTGTGCGTGACATTTCCAACAATTTCGCAGGTACGTGACTCGCACACATTGAGCACCCTGGACAGCCAATCGGGACAATTAGAATATTCGCTGATTGTTTAAAGAAGCTTTGGGTCAGTATCTATCTACAGATCGCAGAGTGAAGACTCTGATCAGACTGTGCGGATGCACAGGCTGATCTGAGTCTTTACTTGGCGCACATGTGTAATGGATGGAAATGTCACGTACACGCTCATTTAATAAAGGAATTTTTTCAATAGATATTAAAGTCAATTTTACAATAAATGTTTCTTTCTTCTACTTAAATCTACTAAGATCTCTTTAAATATCAGATTTTTCTACGCGCCGAGAATTTAAAAGAAGTGTTTGTATCACTACTACATCCTAGTATTCCATTTATTTCATATCAACGAATTTCGTCTATCAAAGATAAAAGAAGCTTACGAAACTTGATTAAATTGACCTTTCAAAATCTTAATTGACCAATTGCTGGTTTAAGAGATGAATATAATATGTTTAGTTTTCACTGAGCTATTAACGAAAAACCTAGTCACACAGTGAGATTCCGCGAAGCGGAATCATACAAATGTGTTGTTAGTTTTTCGGTTTCATACCTCCATGAAAACGAAAAATATTCTATTGATTTCTTATGATTTTATGAAATTAGAAGAAAAGAAGTATTTGACAAATTTTGATACTTTTCTATTGAACTATTTTTGTGTGGAAGCGTACAAAATAGCTGCCTGCTCAAAATTTTGTTCATGGCGGTATGAATATTTTTTTCGGTCAACCAAAACGTTCGATTTTGATAGACAAAACTAAAACTTAAATCATGAAGGTTTATGTTAAAAATGATATATCATATATACACGTGCTTCTTATTGACTATGAGAAAAGAGAAAGAAAGAAAAAAAAATAAAAGAGGGTAATCCGTGTATTTAAAGTAGCGATAATTGTATTGCATAAAAACAGAATAAAAGGGAAAGGAAGAAATTATTTTAATTTGGTTTACTGTAAAATAATTCATCTGAAAAAGAATCTAAATTGGTCAATGTTGCTTTTCAGATGTGCAGAAATCATGATTAGATTAGGAGTGAGTTTCAAAAAAAAAATAATAATAATACGTTCAATTTGTCTAGACAGAAATGGAACAAAATGGCTGGTACGGTATTGTCCACGACAATTTCATTAATAAGAAAGTGTAAAAGAGCATCACGAAAAACATTAATTGAAATTCATTACGGTGATCTATAATACAAAAGACATGACCAACTGCCTGAATGTTTCTTTACTGTTTCTCTTGATTGTTTTGGGGATGCCAAAATTTCTCTGTGCTGTTTTCTTATAATAACCGACAAATGTTCCAAATCAACGCCGGAATCGTGTGTTCATTTTTGACCCCCCGACATGATTTATCTTCCAGAGGGGTTAAACTATCTCACCCTTACCTTTCACGTGGAAAAAAGGCGGGTATATTAGAAAGTTTGTTTGTTTGTTTGAATGGGGTTTAACGCCGCTTTTAACAATCTTTGAGTTATATCGCGGCGGCTGGAGCACCTAACAATGGATTCCTGGTATTTCTCGCACCAGTACTACCACTACACCCTTTCTTAGCCTCCAGCTGCTATCCCACATAGGTATACGATTATCTACCCATTTGTTAGAGACAAATGTCGAAAAGAGTATAGCCGCCGTCGGGGATCGAACCCGGGACCCTTTGAATGATAGTCCGACGCGCTACCAACTGCGCTATGACGGCGGCATATTGGAAAGTGAAACGTTTGTAAAATAGATTTATACCATTTTCATACGAGAATAGATTGTTTGGTTGTTTATTTCCTTCTGTTAAAAAAGACAATCGAAATAATTTAGGAGATGAAGAAAATATACTTGTTTTCATGGAGGTATGAACCGAAAAAAGAACTTATCACAGTGTATGAATGCGCGAAGCGGATTCATACATAAGTGTGATTAATCTTTTTCGGTTCATACCCCCGTGAAAACAAAACAAAACAAAAAAATATTATACTCATTTCTAATTATTCAATAGCATCGAACGAAAAAAGCAAATACTTTTCAAATGTTGATAATTTTTTGTATTGCGGACGCTTACAAACTAGCTGCGGGCTCAAAGTTTTGTTCATGGATTTATGAATATTTTTCCGATCAATCAGAATGCCCTTTTTGATGGATGAAACTAAGAATTGAATTATGATAATAATAATATTAAACAAGGTGCAAAATTGTCACAAGATACGCCCGTCACACTGCTTAATATTAACTGGGGGTTTGGTTAGAACTGAGGTTATTTTGAATGAATATTTTTTGTCAAAGTATGGAAAACAACAAAGGACAATAACTCAAAATAAACCCTAGGTAGAGTTATGGTTCTTGTACACTGCACTCCCACTTGGTGAGCTCTATCCATCCATGAAATTTCATGATTCTAGCTATTATACTTTTAGAGATATACTCCGGACAAGATTCAAGTATGAAAAACAACAAAGGGCAATAACTCAAAAAATAGGCTAGGTAGAGTAATGGTCATTGTACACTGCACTCCCACTTGGTGAGCTCTATCAATCCATGAAATTTCATGATTCTAGCTATTACACTTTTAGAGATATACTCCGGACAAGATTCAAGTATGGAAAACAACAAAGGGCAATAACTCAAAAAAATAGGCCAGGTAGGTTTAAGGTTCTTGTGCACTGCACTCCCACTTGGTGAGCTCTATACACCCATGAAGTTTCATGATCCTAGCTATAATACTTTTAGAGATATACTCCGGACAAGATTCAAGTATGGAAAACAACAAAGGGCAATAACTCAAAATAAACCCTAGGTAGAGTTATGGTTCTTGTACACTGCACTCCCACTTGGTGAGCTCTATCCATCCATGAAATTTCATGATTCTAGCTATTATTGTTTTAGAGATATACTCCGGACAAGATTCAAGTATGAAAAACAACAAAGGGCAATAACTAAAAAATAGGCCAGGTAGAGTTATAGTTCTTGGGCACTGCACACCCCCTTGGTGAGATCTATACACCCATGAAGTTTCATGTTCCTAACTAAATTACTTTTAGAGATATACTCCGGACAAGATTCAAGAATGAAAAACAACAAAGGGCAATATCTCAAAATAAACCCTAGGTAGAGTTATGGTTCTTGTACACTGCACTCCCACTTGGTGAGCTCTATCCATCCATGAAATTTCATGATTCTAGCTATTATTGTTTTAGAGATATACTCCGGACAAGATTCAAGTATGAAAAACAACAAGGGGCAATAACTCAAAAAATAGGCTAGGTAGAGTGTTGGTTCTTGTACACTGCACTCCTACTTGGTGAGCTCTATCCACCCATGAAGTTTAACGATTCTAGCTATTATACTTTTAGAGATATACTCCGGGCAAGATTCAAGTATGAAAAAACAACAAAGGGCAATAACTCAAAAAATAGACCAGGTAGAGTTATGGTTCTTGTGCACTGCACTCCCCCTTGGTGAGATCTATACACCCATGAAGTTTCATGTTCCTAGCTATAATACTTTTAGAGATATACTCCGGACAAGATTCTAGTATGGAAAACAACAAAAGGCAATAACTCAAAAAAATAGGCCAGGTAGAGTTATGGTTCTTGTGCACTGCACTCCCCCTTGGTGAGATCTATACACCCATGAAGTTTCATGATCCTAGCTATAATACTTTTAGAGATATAAAAAATAGGCCAGGTAGAGTTATCGTTATTGAGCACTGCACTCCGTATTGATGAGAAGAATATAACTGTCAAGTTTAAAGTCAATCGGACTTACGGTTACAGAGTTATGCTGCGGACAAAGAAGTGGACACCGCCGGACGCCCGGACGCCCGGATACCCGGACGCCACGGGTGATCCCATAATACGTCCCGTCTTCGACTGGCGTATAAAAATTTATGGTTTGTGGTTCCCAAAATATCGCGTCACCTATGCAATGTCCGATTTGATGCCGCTTTGGTTTTATTTTAACAATAACTTGGTTAACACTTTCCCACACGTATAAAATTTAGACCAGTCCAAATTCAAAGAAGCTGCACACGACAATTTAAAGTCGATAAAATATTTGTCTTTTGAGGTAGAAAACATTATGGACAATGAAGAAATTGCTTGCAGCAAGCAATTTCTTCATTTTCCAAAATGTTTTCCAAAGCTTTCATATTGAGAGGGGTTTAAAAGCGTCATTGTATGGGAATGAGTATATCGTGGAATCTTGTACAACGAGACTATCCTTTCTAGTTTTTTACGCTGGGACAGTGGAATTTTAACATTTAACAATCAGCCAGTCATGCGGCATATCGCCTATTAGCAGTTATATCCACGGAGTTAATTAATATTTTTGATGTTGTTAATACTTGCAGAGAAGTAAAAGAAAAAAATGTGGTTTAACCCTTTCCTATTCAATCCCTAGCTTGTACGTCCCTACGAAACATTGTAGAAAAAAAAATGCTTTTAAAAAGCAATGTCTTCTTTTTCTACAATATTTTCTACCCTACTGAATAGTTATCTTTCAAATTCAATCCACTTTCAATTTTCACACCCAAAACCTTTGAATTTGGACTGGTCTATTTTTTTGCAAAATAGGAAAGGGTTAACGCACGAGAGCGAAGAATGAAAATGAACTCGCGGTTCCTGTAATGCTATTCAAAGGTGTGTTGACTGAACGTAAAGCCATTCGGACTCAAATGCGATGGACTTTAGCGATGGCCAGATTAATAAAAATTGTGTTGACATATCCATTGGATAGGATTGATTGATTGATTGAATGGGATATAACGCCGCTTTTAACAGTATTTCAGTCATATCGCGGCGGCTGGAGCACCTAGCAATGGATTCCTGGTATTTCTCACATCAGCACTACCACTTTACACCCTTTCATAGCCTCCAGCTGCTATATCCCACTTAGGTTTACGATTACCATTGGATAGGAAGTGCCCTTCATCAAACAGATGTCATCAGTTCCGATATGTTTGAAATAGGTATTACATTATTTAAACCTTTCCGTCGATATGAAAACTACTGCTATGAATAAGATTATTGAGATATCGTAAGGATATCATAAGGAAAAAAAATCGTTATTTCGAATGAAAACATTCGACGCCATCAAGACTCCTCGTTTAAGCCAATGCTGAGTACGCTGAAATTCCACGACGAAAAGAACGCACCCTAGGCGTGGATTTGAACAAACAGAAGTACCGGGCCCTTGGAAGTGCCTGAAACTCGGCTGTTTGAATGCTTGTAGTGGATAGAAATAGATTTCGTTAAACAGGCATAATTCTTACTAAAATGCACATTAAGTTATCTCCCTTGAAAGTGTAGCTTACTCTTTTGTTAGTGAATATATATTCCAAGTTTCAAATAACTGCCTTCAGTCATATTAAAGATATTACAAGGTCGATTTTTTTTGCACGGCGACGACGACGAAACCAACGACGACGAGGAAACGGACACGTTCGACGAGAAGCCTATGGCAACACCTTTTCTCTGAAACAGCTGCGCTATAAAAGCTAAAAAATTGCATGTCCCCAGACCCACAGACAGCAGCGATAAGTACAATTTGATACGATTTGGAATGTACTACAGGACAAGTGTTTATGATATAGGAAGGGTTGTTTCTAAGAAGTCAGTTATTCCTGGAGTGAAGGAATAATTGTCTATGTACACATACCTTTAACCAACCTCCGCACTTTGCGGTTTGCCTTTTTACCGGCGTCTGCATCGATTATTTTTCCCTTTATCTAGTTGGGTCCGTAAATATGCTACCTAAGAAGCTTGGTAATTGACTAATCCCGGCAGTCAATCAATGCATTTATCGACCTATCAAATCATTCATTCAGTTCGAAACTGAGATTTGAACTCCGATCATTGATCGCCATTTACGTGAGATATTTCTGTTGGTTTGGCGTCTTAAACGTCGTAACTACAGCTTATTCAAAGCTGTAGTTACGACGTTTAGGTCGCAAACCATCCATTCTGCTATTCTATTACATGCCAGTTGTCATAGATTTTCCAAAATAACGCCGTTTAAAATCGAAGCTGGACTTTCTGTCGGAGTCAGTGAGCGTGGCCTAAGGAGTAAATGGACGGGGCCAGCGATTGGTCAATTGAAGGATCGCTAGCCACGCCCACTGCCCTCCGACATATCAATTCAACTAAAATATGAAAGGTCGTCAGTTTGCATAGTTTACGACCAGGAACTTAAAATCGGAAAAAGGAAGTCGTTGGTCGGTGACCTAAACGTCATAACTACGGCTTGAATAAGCCAGACCAACAGAAGTGCTGAACAGAGATGTTAGATTTTAAAGCTCACTTCCATTCTAAATAAATTAATGGATCGATTGGTAAATCGATTTTTTGGGTGACAGCACCGATCTGTTCATTCATTTAGTTTTCAAAGATTATGTTCAGAAAAGTATTTCGTAACGTGCATTGTCTATACCAGTATTTAGATGAGAAAGGTTGGATGTAGAAAATAATAAATGAAAACGAACTGTGCCGTCAGATTGAATTGTATTGTCAACCTTTTCCCACACAATGACGCTCTTTGACGCCTTTCAAGAAGAAAGAGTTGGGAAAACTGTGTGTTAAATGAAGAAATTGCTTGTAACAAGCAATTTCTTCATTTTACACAATGTTTTCTATACCAGAAAGTAAAAAAAAAAAAAAAAAAAAAAAAAAAAAACACACAAAAATAAATAAATAAATAAATAAAAAAATAATAATAAACAAAAAATGTAAATGTCTTGTACAACTCTTTTCAATTTGGACCTATCTAAAATTCTGCAGTCTGGTAATAGGTTAATGGTGATAACATTCCGGTAATTACATATTGTGATAAAACGATTCACGACGCTTGAAAAAGCTGTAGTTACGTCGACCATCGACGGCCCCTTCTAATTCAAAGTTATTCAATTTTTGAAAATCTTTCTTGTCTCTTAAGAATAAGTAGCCTAGAATTTTTGGGCAAGAGTTGAATATGAATAGAAGATATGGCAAGAATAATCATTTCGAACACACGTTACCATGATTTAAAGCCCGTAAACTTTTACTATCAAATCTTAATTGGTTTATCGGTCATTTCCGGTTACTCAGGAAAAGTATTTTACGGAAGCACTTAATGTATTTAGAGAACCACATGTCTAAATATTATTGGGAATCTTTGTCTAGTCTATAAATAAGATTTTATGGTGGCATAGAACTGCCACTATTTACAAGAAAAATCAACGTGAAAAATAGAAGAGAATACCACGTCAATTTATTAGGCAATTCAGGAGATTCGCGGCCGCAAATAATTGTGAACAACTGTACGATAATGCATTTGTTTGTTAGAATTGGGTTTTACGCGACTGTTCACACTATTTCAGTCCCGACACTCAAATATAGCACCATAGACATATTGCAATTGAAACTTAATTGAAAGGTGCCACTTGTTCTAAGGGAAGAAAGGAAAGAAAATCAAATCATCCGCTTCTTAAGGTACATATCTTTGCAAAAGAAGAAAATAAGCACATTGATCCTATTTTCCCAAATTTCAACGTGAGACATCTAGTATTTTGTAAAAAAAATAATAAAAAGAATATATAATACTTTGAAAAATCCTAGAGAACCTCCTCAAGTTGTCGTGTTAGTGCGCAAGATCTTCAACCACTAACTCGATTATTTATCACGACAAAATGGATGATATCGTGTTATCGAAAAGAAAAAAATAGTCATTTTTGTTTTTCATTATAATTGTATAGAAGAATCTGGTATTTTAGATTCAGTAGCACAAATGCGACAAAAATATTTTAGAGATGAAGAGAATATTTTTTGTTTTCATGGAGATATGAACCGAAAAACCTAATCACATTGTATGAATACGCGAAGCGGATTCATACATTGTGTGATTAGGTTTTTCGGTTCATACCTCCATGAAAACAAAAATTATTCTCTTCATTTCTTATAATTTAATAGCATCGAGCGAAAAAACCCCAAAAGCTTTACAATTTGATACCTTTTTATATGGGACTATTTTGTGCGGAAGCATACAAAATCACTGCGTGATTAAAATTTTGTTCGTTGAGTTATGAATATTTTTTTCGACCAATGAGAACGCTCGTTTTTAATAGACGAAACTAAAAATTAAATTATTCTGATATATTGACAAAAAAATGTTGTTTTTTAATGAATATCAAAAGCATATCAGTCATAATGTTATTAAGTAAGTAGTTGCCGTTACAGGGCAAAGATACGACGAAATTCGTGATAAATTAATATCTGGTAATCTAATATCGTGATTTTAAGAAATATCACGACATCTTTTCACAAAAAAAGAAGAGGGAAAACAACGCCTATATCAAAGAAGACATGCAATTTGAATGGTTATTCGCTCATAAGTTTGCGAAATACCGGTCACATTTACTGATAAATTTCATATGTTATCATCTATATTTCATACGTGCACTTATTAATTAATGCACACAAAACATTTTACGCGCATGCATGCTCAATTTTTGAGCGCGCATGCCAGCATATTTCGCTGCACCCGTATTATTTACGCGTGCTCGCGTTCTTTCAAGATGAAGACATAGAGTAGACTTTAAACCTAAGAGAAACGTTCACCTGTTAAATTTATTTGTTCACGTCGCATTTTCTTTTTATTGTTTAGCATGCAGGATATAGCGTCGACTTTTGACCCATTTAGCGCACCATGCTGTACAACACAAGATCAATGACCCAGAACAGCTGTTTTTATACAACTTGAGATATATAATTCATTTTTGACCTGAAGGCAGATAGGTTATGATAGTTTCCATATGGCATTGTCGACAAAACTATATTCGTCCTAAAATTCGTCGATTAGCTTATAAACCGTCGTAACTGTATTTTCAATAAACTTTTATGTCTCTTCTGCATTTGTGTGAGTTTGTGTGTGTGTGTGCATTTTGGAAGGGGGCAATTATGTTATTTAGACTTTCTTTGTAGAATTTGCTTCTATACACCATATTTATTGTTACTCGGTCGTAAAATATTTTAACCCTTTTCCGTTTTTCAAAATTTTAGACCAGTGAAAGACATTGCAGACAACCATCAAAAGCGGGTGCAATTTGAAAAGTAACAAGCAATTTCTTCTTTTCCCGCAATGATTTTTCGAGTATAAATTCACAGGGACGTGAAAACAAGGGATTGTACAGGAAAGGATTACACGGTCGACAAGCTTAAGAACATAAGAATAACTGAAACTCCTCCAGTTTAGAAAAGCTCTGCTTATTTAGTTAAGGTTACCCATAGTAAAAGATTGACAAAAATGTCACACACTCTCATCGCATCGTAATTGCTCAAACTTGGTGTAGAAATTTCTACATGCTTATTATAATTCAAATCTTAATGATATACAAACTAGCACTGATACTTTGTAGCAATAAAATACCTTTTGTCTGATTCATTTTGAGAATTTCTCCAAAAAACAGAGGCGGAGTAACGAATTATAGAAAGATTTATTACAATATTAATTCAAAATGATATAATCAATAAAAGTAACAGAGAAGCTTAAACACTTCAGTTTCAATTACTACACGATGGCTTCTCTGTTTTTAATGAGCTTTAACACCACTTTTAACAGTGCTTCATCCTATGGCGTCGGCTGGAGCACGAAACCATGGAATCCTGATATTTCTCACACCAGCACTACCACGACATCCCATTTAGGTTTACGATTGTCCACCCATTGGAGGGAGACAAACGTACTAAACAATGGAGCTCAAAATTGTTACAAAAACAATAGTCTTGAAACTACATGCGATCACAAACGATTTTAGAAATTGGAAAAAGTATCGACCCTGGTCAGCTGGATGGATGTCATCTTCTCTCTTCACAGATCGAATATTATAAGTGGGACTTCCTTTTTCTAAATTAAGTGTATTTAAGTGAAGTTTCATCCAACAAGGGCTTAAGTCGGGAATGAGAATTGTGACGACTTTATCAGACTACACAAATTTTCTAGGTCGAAGAATTTTCTTAACGTATACGTTAAGAAAATTCATCGGCCCAGAAAATTTGTGTAGTCTGATAAAAGTCAAAATTATTCAACACTCATCATCAATAATATGAGCAGCGATTGGTGCGTGCTGGACGGAATCCGTTTTCAAATTGACGGATCGCAGCTATACGTATACGTTAAGAAAATTCATCGGCCCAGAAAATTTGTGTAGTCTGATAAAAGAAAAATTTATTCAACACTCATCATCAGTAATATGAACAGCGATTGGTGCGTGCTGGATCGGATCTGTTTTTAAACTGACGGATCGCCGCAGACAATTAAAATATCGATCAGATCATTCACAGTCAAGACCGGAGGTGAACGATGTACCCCGACATTTTTGTTGCGACTCGAAGGCCATAGCCACAGCTTATTGGAGCTGCAGTTATAGATTGCGCGGAGTGCGCAGGCTGAAAAGGGTTGATGTCTTTCGATGTTTGTATATCTTCTGAATCTGAATGACCTTACTTCCTTGCTATATAATCATAATTGGATACGACCTCTTGTTGACCTCAGCTAGATTCAACCTGTTTTTCAAATATCTGTTTTACGGAGTATCCGGGGGTATCTTGTCGCCTAACACGTCATACATATATATATTATCGACACTGATTTCCAGTATTGATCTAGAAAAGGGTGAATGGTGATTCTTCCTGTAAACGTCACGTGATAAAATCAGGTTCCGCGGAAAACCACGTGTAAAATCGGTAACTTACCTGGAACCAGTTTTCATAAGAGCGCATATAAACACATTAAATCAAGCATCAGGAGTGACCTAGATCTAGACTGTACATTTTAATTTATCCACTTCGAGTAAACCAGCCTAGACAAATGGGGTTTGTTTGCTAGTCTGTTATAAATCAAACAGGAGCTGAACTTGAATAAACATTGGAATTCGTAAATGTTATACCTGAATGAAATAGTCTATAAGCTTTTTGATGATAATTAATGCTGCAAGCTACTGACTCAGGAAGAATATCTGATGAGAAGATTTATGTACGCACTGAGTGTGTTTATCATACGGACTTCCGGTTGTATGAATCGAAGAATAGTGTTCGTTTTTTAAAGCGATTTCAGGGTGTTTAACCACGAAAGGTTTGTGATTTTATAATTATCATTTCATTTTCTAGCATTACTTTTACTATTACATTATTTTACAAAATTATTCTTGGATTTGTTTCTAATGAACTTGCAATAAGTGAGGAAGACTGCCGATGAGGGGTATTTTTTTCGAACCTCAGAAATAGATAGCTGCAAAATATTCCTCCAACAAATTAAAAGTTTAAGATTGCGACAAACCGTATTATAGTCTTGGGTTTTCGACCGACACATGGCTTTCAATAAACCTTTCCTGTAGAATTCTTGTAATAACTATTTTGTAGTGACAATTAAGACTCGTTTACATGCCGTTTCAACCCATTCCCACACAATGCCGCCCTTTACGCCCCCGAAGACAACAGCTTTGGAAAACATTGTAAAAAAAAGAAATAGCTTGTTTCTATACAAAAAAAGCCAAAAGATTTTTAAAAAAATTCACCAACCAGAAATTGTCGTCTGTAACCAGTCTAAAATTTTGTTAAGTGGAAGAACCTTTGATGTATTGTCCCCCTCTAGACCGCGGCCTAATAGTACTGGCGTTGTTCTTGCCGATCGCCGCTTGATCTGTGCTCGAAGTACAAAATATTGTTACCGAAAACTGAACCTGATCTACAACAGAAGTCTAGAAGATCGCCGACCGTAATCGGCCCCGGTCTTGTTCCGTCATGATAGCCTACAATCAATCTTGCTCAAATGACCACCTGTTTTAACCCTTTCCTGTTTCTGGAAATTTTAGACTGGCCCAATTTGAAACATGCTGTAGACGACAATGAAAAGTGGGTGCAATTTGAAACGAAACCATTCTATGAGGTAGAAAATATAGTGATAAAAGAAAAATTGCGCAGTCTCATCAAACATGGCGGGTTGTATTGGGAAAAAAGCGATAGAAAGGCGTCTATTGACGTTATATTGACAGTGAGGTTTCAAACATGACGATTTCCATCTTCTTTGGGGTTACCCGTGGTACATTTATCCACAATATATCGCTCTGAATCGCGGATTGACAAGCTTCTGAATTTGGCAACACCCTGCACATTCCAAGGACAGTAAATTGTTATATTCCTCAAGACGACATTGTTCGTGCAGGATGATAAAGTGAAAACATTGTCTTACTTGTCCGGGGGCAAATAGTGAAAATCTATTTTTTCACACCACTAAGCGGGGTACCATTTTATAAATATTAGCGAGCAAATTGTCATCCTGAACGCAGGGCAAACAAATTTATGTTTAAGAGTCAAGGAATGCGTGTTGTACTCACGCCTTTCATTTTATGGAGAATAAATTGGCAATCTGACAATATATATGAACAGTTAATAATTACATGGTGAAGCAATCTCAATCTCAAGACTGTACCTCTGTAAATTTAAACCTTTAATTACGTTTTCGTAAAAAAGCGATTCATATTAGCTAACAATAGTAAACTGGTCTGAATTCCAAGTTGTTGCAAATCATCGACATCTTAACCCATTACCAGACCGCAGAATTTTAGCTAGGCCCAAATTGAAAGAACTTGCATACGGCGATTGTAAAGTTTATGAAGTTTTGTTGGTTTTTTTTTTCAATTTCTTTTTAGAAAAACATTGTAGAGAATGAAGAAATTGCTTGTAGCAAGCAATTTCTTCGTTCTCCACAATGTTTTCCAAAGCTTTTTTTTTCTTTGGGACGTCTAAAAGCGTCACTGAGTGGGGATGGGTTAAAGTTAGTGTGAAGTGAAATTATAGTATTTTCTACGCATGAAGCACTTTCTCTTCACATTGTTTCAATTCCTTCAATCACGAGTAAAGGGGAAAATCGGGTATTGTAGTACTAAATGAAATGATTTAAACCGTAAAATACTTATCCGTTTGAACTGGGTTTATGCCACGGTACGCATTAACCTACCGGTCTAACTCAACGATTTGTCTTCGAGTTACATACCGAGAGCTTTGATTGGCCGAGACATATGTCTTGGCTATTCAGAAGCCTTCTATTGTATATTTCAATAACGTCGTTGGGCGAGAAAAATGTCGTTAATACAGCTTTATTCAAGCTGCATTTACGACATTTTGCTCGCCCACCAACGATTAGACCTCTTGGTGATTACGTGGACAGTGGAAGTGTACATTACAAGGTAAGTTTTTTTTTAATTTTGAAGTTACGAATATATTCGAGTACTTTCAATATGGACGCTTATAACTGCCTCTATGATTTAGCTTGACTAGTGACATTGTCGCCTCAGTTTCGAGCTCCTCCATCTCTGAAAGTGCCAAAGTCTACCAAACTGTAAACGATAAAGACGCTGCCTGTCACTTACTGGCGTGAAATGTTAGGTTCTTTAATAAGGTTTAACGTCTCTTTGGACATTGTTTCAGTTAAATCGTGGATGATGACCATCTAACCATAGCTCACTTTCATTTCTCACTCCGCTGCTAATCAAACTTAGGCGCATTACTTTTCATTCGTCAACTGGTGAGAGACATCTGACGCATGTCGCGATAAATTCAGTCAAATGTCGGAAATAATGCTGGCCGAGCCTGCCTTCGAACTTACGACCTCAGGATTGAGATCTCAACGATTTTGCCGACTAAGTTAACCGGGCTCTGCGGAAATATAAGGAAGGGCTGTCCAAACGCAAGGCTGTCGTCGGAATAGGTATTACAATAAAAACTAATCGGGATAGAAAACTGCTCCCCGAGGGACTGTCCATGTATCCGCAAGTATGCCTTTTGCATACAGAATATGGGCCTTTTACAGCACAGGTTGTTGTTTTTGTACATGTAGAAACCAGGCTTCCAGTTTTGATTACCTTATCGCTGATAAAACGGGAGATAGAGCGTCTTTTAAAACGTTCCACGTAATCTGGGAACTGATAAGCATCATTAGGCTGGGGGTTGTGGATTTTTGTTTAGAAAGGAATGACCTTTATTGCTTTTCGTAGAAACTGCCCTGTTAAGTTAAGATTATTATAGCAAAAAATGTACAATCAGAAGCTACAGGACTACATCGCTTTTCTCCAAACCTTGAACGAAAAAATTCATTTTTTATTACTAAAGATTTGTTTATGATAGTAAAAAATAGAGCAAATGAAATCCCGTCTGAAATACATGTATACCTATATAGATTTGTTAGGTTACACACATGGCATCGAAACGAATTAAAAAAACAAAACAAAACAAAAAAAAAAAACACGTGATCCCCGCACATTTCGAAGAAATACAACAACATAATTAGTTTCACTTTTCTTTCTTTTATTCGCCATTGTTGAACGTGTGTGTTATTATGTACTTGTTTGAAATACTATGTAATGATGATGAACATTATTGAACAAGATTCAATGGAGTTATACATATACAGTGAGAGAACGGACACGTAGAAACACAGTTTACCGTATTTAGATCCAAAGCCATAGTTATAAAAAGACAAAACGTTGCAAACATTCATATGTAACGAATTATAACGATTGAAACACCAATATAGCTATATCACGTGACCAAATTATCGTAGTTACACAGAAGATAATAGGAATATTTCCTTTTTGTAAATTTAGCTCTCCTAAGCATAACGTGGTCAACTTCAGCCTTTTCCCGGCTCCCGTCATGCGTCGTCCGTCAAACGTCGTCAACCTTTGCCTTGTAGACACAGTGGATACCTCAATTTTTGCTCAATCAACCTCAAAGTTGGTTAGAATGGTTGTCTTGATTAAATCTTGGACACGTTTGAAATTGGAACCTTTAGTGTCAGAATATGTCAATATGCAAATGTTTGGAACCAACCTTTTAGACACACTAAAAGCTACATATTATCTCAGTTAATCCTGAAATTTGTTCAGCCTGGATCAGTCTAGGACAGATGCGAAAATGGGTCACTTCGAGTTCTGATAGACAAATTTATAAAAATTTCTAGAAGCTCCATTAACTTGAAAATTGGTCAAAATGATAGTCTGGAAGAAATCATGAATGAGAAAAATTTGGTCACTATGTTTTTAACAACTAAGCCAAATCTTGGAATACTATCTTGTGACAATATGTTTTGCTAGTTTAACCTAAATGAAAGACAGTATAGATGCTTTTATATCCGGACGTAGTCTGGCTACCAAACTCTTCTTAAAGGGAATTAAATCTTTCCATGGTTGGTCAGGGATGTCAATTAAGTCCCTTGACACCAAAAATAAGTTTTTGTTCAGCACTAGTCACAGAGCCGCCAACATAGCGCAGTTGGTAGCGCGTCGGACTGTCAATCTAGAGGTCCCGGGTTCCATCCCCGACGGCGGCTCTCATCCTTTCCGACTATTTGTCTCCCACCAATGAGTCGATAATCGTAGACCTATGTGGGATAGCAGCTGGAGGCTCGGAAGGGATGTAATGGTAGTACTGGTGTGAGAAATACCAGGATTCCATTGCTAGGTGCTGCAGCCGCCGCGATATAACTGAAATATTGTTGAAAGCGATGAAAAACCCCATTCAAACAAATCAGCACTAGCCACAAACATAACCTTGGATTAAAGAGACATACTTGAGGAAAATATATTATACATTAACGGTCCAAACAAAAACGAGTGCAGCCAGTCTAATCCGGACGCGGCCGTAGCACAGTTGGTAACGCGTCCTACTCCTAATCACGTGGTACCGGATTAGATCCGCGGCCGCGGTGAATATCTTTTCTGACATTTGTCTCCACCAACTGGTGGATAATTGTAAACCTACTTGGGATGAGCTGCTGAAGGCTTGGAAAGGTGTAGTGGTAATACTGGTGTGAGAAATGCCAGGAATCCATTGTTACGTGCTCCATCCGCCGCGATATTACTGAAATACTGTTAAAGGTGGCGTAAAACCCCCATTCGATTGATAGATGCCTTTAAAAACATGAACGAGTTTTGAATTGGGTCACCAGGTGTAAAACACTAGAAACACCTTGCTGACACAGTATTGTTTGCTCAAATTACCCCAAAATCGGTAAGAGTATCTTGACTGTATATTCATGTGGGCAATTTAGGGTCCTTCAAGCTCTCTTGTTTTTTTCTTTTTATGAAAATCTGATGTGAGGCACCGTTAACAAAACCCCGTAAAATAGGTTAAGTAAAAACTCGTGTTACCTCGACAATTTCTTTCAGATGTCGGTCACGTGATTGTTTATTTACATTAATCATCTAATTACGTATCAGAGATATTTTTTCTGACGGGCTTGAATAATCAAGATTTACCTGTAATGACCTAGTTCTATGATTTAAATTAGATAAACGTGTCGTGTTACACCCCCTTAAAATTACCGGTTCTCGGCTGTCAATTGACCAATCGCTAGCTCCGCCCACTTACACCATTGACCCCGCCCATTGACTCCAACACGAAGCTCCACTTCGATATTCAACGGCGTTGTTTAGCAAACTTTATGTCAAGTACTACGTAACAAAAAAGTAGAGTAGTTGGTTGGCGACCTAAACGTCGTAACTACAATTTGAAAAAGTTGTAGTTACGACGTTTAGGTCGCCAAACCAACAGAAAAGGTTAACAAAAATGGCGGCCGATGTCGAAGTCCAAAACTCAATTCTAGTTCCAATGAATGATTTTTTTTTTTTTTGCAACTGGTTATTTGACTGACAGCTGCGATTGGCCAATTAAAGAAACAATTAAACAGTCGTCACGACAACGTTTTATCAAACTGCAAGCGTGATTTTGACCGGTTGAATTCACTTCGTGACTTTCCCAATGTCCATTGAAGCAGTCCCGGAAAAATATAAAAATAGATATACAGCCTGCGTTGGCTACTTAGGAAATATCCTAATTTATTGTGACAAAGGAACTGTGAATTTCGTAAAACTATATTTCAGAATTTTGTATACAACATTATATCAATATAAAAGTATAGAATTTCTGCTACAAAATTGAAAAACACCACCACCACCACCACCACCACCACCAACAACAACAACAACAAAAACATCGTTACCCTTTTTAACCTATTCCCTCATAGTGACGCTTTTGGGCGCCACCCAAGAAAAACAATCGGGAAAACATTGTGTTTCTTCACTTTTCACAATATATATTTACCCAGAAAGTTGAAAAATCTTAAATTTCATCAACTTTGAGTTGTCGTCTGCAACTCCTTTGAATTTGGACCAGTCTTAAATTTTGTCGTCTGGTAATGGTTTTAACTTAATATGATGTTGCACGTTTTTGAGGGCCTCAACTTTCATATATCCGAATTCCCCCCTATTTAAATGATCTAATTTGTCGGTTTCCGAAATACAAAATTCAATCTATTTCTAACACAATCTGTTCTAAATATATACTGGGATTATTAAATGTTCATAAATTCGGGAGTTTGTAATAACTTTTACGTTTTTGAACCGAGGTGAAATCTTGAGACACACCTCTCCGTTTTGCACTAATATTAATTATGGAATAATAATTTTGATAGGGCGTTATCTTGCAAATATACCAATCGCGACTTTAAATCAAAGAATTAATCGACTAAATCATCCATTTTGGCCAATAGTGAACTTTGAACCCTGACATTGGCCTTCGTTATAGTGTGAAGTACTTTTCAGTTGGTTTGGCGAGTTGGACGTCGTAACGACAGCTTATACAAGCTGTAATTACGATGTTTAGGTCACCAACCAGCGATTCTATTTTCGTTACATGTTACTGGTCATAGATTTGACCGCGCAGTAGGACTGTCAAACTAGAGGTCCCGGGTTCGATCCCGACGGCGGCACTCATCCTTTCCGACTATTTGTCTCTCGATAATCGTAGACCTATGTGGGATAGCAGCTGGAGGCTAGGAAAGGATGTAATGGTAGTACTGTCGTAAGAAATACCAGGATTCCATCGTTAGGTGCTCAGGCCGCCGCGATATAATTGTTAGATTGTTGAAAGCGGCGTAAAACCCCATTCAAAACTTGACCGCGCAGTTGGTCTCATTTAGCATGACGGGTCAATCTCATCCCAAATCGATTTCACATTTAGTGTGCGTGTGGCGTACATTTTAGAAATAAAAAAGACATCAAAGAAAAATATCAAACGAAAAATGAGGTCGAAGGATGGTCCTATTTGCATCTAGTTATCTTTCTGTTCTAATTTTGATGGGTTGATACTCTGCAGATATAGTGTAAACGTGATTTTTATAGACTTTTGATAAGACAAAAATAACTTTATTGTTGAAGAATATTTATACATCTGTCAAAAATCTCGGAATGATTGGACGCTAACGCAACAGATCAAACGGGCACTTTTACTCCAAGAATTTCATATGAATAAACGATCTTTGTTATTTTGCGTACACCCCCTCTATATTTTGTGTGACTATATAAGTTATTTTACGCTTTTCTTGTTATGTCCTTTGTCTAATCAAAGGCTCCGTCCACTTACTTTGTTGGCCACGCCCTCTGACTTCGACAGGAAGTCCAGCCGCTCGATTTTTAACGGCGTTATTTTGCAAAACTTATGGCCAGTAGCATGTAACAGAAAGTTAACTCCGAACTTGTGGATCTATGATCGACGTTTAACTTTTATAAAAAAAAAAAAAAACAGCTATAAAAATGAGTAACATATTAGATAGACCTTTCCTGGCCATAGGTTTTTACGTCAGTGTGATTTCATATTTGAGAAAACATTGTAGAAAAAGGAGAAATTGCTTATAACAAGCAATTTGTTCTTTTTCCATAGTGTTGTCTATCCTGCTGAATGGATTTCTTTAAAAAAAATGAATAAATTTTTTCGTCTGCAAAACCTTTGAGTTGTGACATTCTAAATTTTGCAAAACAGGAAAGGATGAAATCCTAAATCTCTCTCAGGGGTGAGCTTCAGGTTCTAGTCACAATTGAACTAAAATGAACAAGAATTAGCATTATGAAGCCGTTGAGAGAAATTTATCAATCGCTGGCCCACTAACTGCGTTGGCCCCACCCAATGTCTCCCACGGGAAGTCCCGCTTCGATTTCTTAACCCATTCCAACACAGCAAAATATTAGACCGGTCCAACTTGAAAGAAGCTGCAGACGACAATTTCAAGTTGATGAAATTTTGAATTTTTCCGTCTTTTGGGATAGAAAACATTGTGGATAATGAAGAAATTGCATGATACAAGCAATTTCTTCATTTTCCACAATGTTTTCCAAAGCTTTATTTTCGAGGGGCGTAAAACGGAGGGATTGAGTTGAAATGGGTTAACGGATTTATTTTTCAGAATGTATGGCCAGTAGCATGAAACAAAAAGTAAAATCGTTCGTTGGCGACCTAAACGCCGTAACTACAGTCGAATAAGAAGTAGTTACGACGTTAAAGTCGACAAACCAACTGAAATGTTTTACGAAAATGGAGACCAGTGCGGAGTTCACAGTTCAATTCAAGGCTGAATGAATGATTTGTTTGGTCGTCGTTTGATTCCTTGAATGACAGCCTGGATTGGCCAATTCGGTTTGAAAAAAGCCCCCATAAATAAACTCAGCTTTTCACACAAGCACTCACGAGTAACACAATTTGAGATTGGTCAATTTACAAAGATTTTTTTGTATGGTATTTAAGGCCACTTTCTACAGTATTTGAGTTATATTTCGGTGGCTGGGGCACGTAACCATGAATTCCTGTCGTTTATAATGCCAGTACAGACACAGTATTAAAATTTTGATTCGAGCCACAAAAATGCTTTTTGACTTAGGCGCAATGTTAATCATCGACCCATTGGTAAGAGACAAATGACCCATATCGCGTGGACTTTTGTCAAATGTTTGAACTACTTGACCAATCGTGGCTGTCAATAAAAGAATCAATCGACCAATCAAATCATCTATTAGATCGGGATTGAACTTTTAACTCTAGCATTGGCCCACAATCTTGTGACGTATTTTTGTTATTTTGACGACTTTTAAAAAATGTCGTAACTACAACTTAATCAAGCCTTAGTTATACGACGTTTAGTCACCACCCAACCAATTGCGTTATTGTTTCACATTACTGGCTATAATTTTTGCAAAACAACGCCGTTTAGTATCGAAGGTGAAACTTCCTGTTGGATCTCAGTTGGCGTGGCCCGCGGAGTCAGTTGCAGGACCAGCGATTAGAAAATTTGAAAGAAAGAAGCTGTGAAGATCATTCCAAGTTAGACAAAACCATTAAGGTTATTGCTATAAAAAAAGAGTTGTATGCTTCCAGGTAAAAACAAAATGAAACTTACGCTTATCCCTCTTTACCCATTCCCACATGAGAAAATTAAACACTGAACCAAATTGAAAGAAGATGCAGACGACAATTTCACGTCGACGAAATTCTAATAATTGTCTTTTGGGTATAAAAGATTGTAGTCGTTAAAGAAATTGCTTGAAACAAGCAGTTTCTTCTATGTCCAAAATATTTTCAATAGCTTATTTTCGGAGGGGGTGGGCCGTAAAAAGGAGGGATTGTGTCGAAATGAGTAAATTTCCTTCAAATTCGCTCGTTTCCAATTCCATTCATGTCATTCAAATATCTCACCCAAATCATTCAAAATAGTCAACTAATTCAATCACACCGCACTATTTAGCGATTTCATTGGCTGCCCCGAATTTTAAGAAAGCTGATTTGTCCGAGTTAATCAACAAATCTAATAATTGAACAATGCATACTTTTGTATAAAGGGAGGTAATTACGAATTCTTTCAACCGCTAATTTCCTTATAAAAAAACTCTCACTCAATCCAGTCCATTCTATAAACCAACCCAAAACCATTCTCTTCGTGTTAACCGTACCAATCATATATATTTTAGTTTATAATCATTAAATTTACTTTCCGTCGTTAAAAAGTGTTTTATTAACACCGAAAAGGGGCGCGTAATGCTTCACGAATGAAAAACAATTAGAATAACTCTAGTAATATCGAGAATACTTTTATTTTTTCACTAATATTGCTCGAAAAGTTTCATCAGAAATATTTCATAAAAGATCCGCGCAATTTCATTACGTCTTTTCTTCGAAGAATTTATCTCATTTTTTCCCTTTTTATTTGATGAAAAAATCACAATGCGATTCGGATAATTTCACGTAGTGTGAAAAGTCGGGCTGATTAAATGCCAGGTCGAAGCAAGTTCTGTAATATTTAAGTAATTAATTGACAACCGATGAAATTATATTCTAAACAATATTCAACATCAAAGAAATTCCAGGAAAATTATTTGAAATGATTCTGCGGAATCCTAAACCATTTCTGATTTTAAAATGACAGAAGTATAGGCACTTGAAGGTCGAATGAACGATAATATTTTTTTCTTAATATTCCAATAACTTAAGCCTTCACTCTTTATTTTCAAAATTTTAGACTTGTCCAAATCAAAAGGGGTTGCAGAAACCATTATAGAGTAAGCACAATTTAAAAAGAAGCCATCCTGTTTTGTAGAAGATATTATGGGAAAAGAAGAAATTGCTTTTCAAAAGCAATTTCTTCTTTTTCCACAATGTTTTCTAAAGTATATTATAACAGGGACGCAAAAGTCAGGGATTGTACGGGAAAGGGTTAACTATTGTTGCGGGTGTCAAGTACTTAGAATTCTGAATGACTAAAAAATCAATGTTTTGAATTCTGAATGGCTAAAAAATCAATGTTTTGAATTCTGAATGGCTTAAAATCAATGATTTGAATTCTGAATGGCTAAAAAATTCTGAATGGCTAAAAATCAAAGTTTTTAATTCTGAAGGGCTAAAAATTAATGTTTTGAATTCTGAATGACTAACAAATTCTGAATGGCTAAAAATTAATGTTTTTAAGGCGTGCAGTTCCAAACTATTTTATATATACTATCGCAAAATAGTTCGATTGGTTTTATACTGTTAGAATATTTCATTTCTTGGTTTTAACATTGCATATTTCTCGAAGATATGAGTTATAAATGATAGGGAGTATTTTTGTGTGCGTTTTTTTTCATTGTAATATGAAATAAAACCCCATTGCATTAATGCAGCAAACCACCTCTCTAGTTTATACAGTATTTTTGTTCCACTGACCAGCACGGTTATTATCATGATCCTGTGTCCGTTGTCAGTTCGTCTTTACACCCGGTTGTACGTCCGAAAGTGATAGCGCCTTTAAACATTTTCCTTAAAGGTCTTCTTTTCAGAAACTACTGGGTAGATTTCATAGTAAATGCTCCACAGGTGACCATCCGTAAGATCATTTCGAGGAATTCGATTCGGTTGAAAAAACAGTTTTTAGGGCGGGGCAAATTTACCTTTGGACAATTTGAAAATCTTCTTCTCAGAACTGCTGTTGACACTAAACAGAATTTCACAGGATTTTTGATCCTTCGATCCATTGATAAATGTTTCCAAGAAACCCGATCCGGTGAAAATTTATCTGAGGCCACCCAATAGATTTCACCTACATTTTGTAGAAACATTCAATTGCTCAACTATATATTAACGATTACTTAAAAAGAAACATTCTGTGAAAACATGTTCTTTTTAAGCGAAGAAAATTGGTCAAAACTAAAGTAGACTAAACTTTCGGCTTTGATGTTATCAATGTGGTTAAACCCTTTCCTGTACAATCACTGGGTTTTACGCCTTTGTGATTTTATACTTCAGAAAACATTGTGGGAAAAGAAGAAATTGCTTGTAACAAGCAATTTCTTCTTTTTTCACAATATTTTCTACCTTAGTGAATGGCTATTTTTGAAATTAAATCCACTTTAGATTTTCGTCTGCAAAACCTTTGAATTTGGACAGATCTACAACATTTTGAAACAGGAAAGGGTTAAACCACACATAAAAAATCGGTCCTGGGGCGACCCATTTGTTTCTTCCTTGCGAGTTGTAAGTCATGGACAGGGACGCTATCTTGGTGTGTCCTTCTCTTGATCCAATTGACCAACCGCTGGTCCTCCCCACCAACTGTGTTGGCCCCGCAAGTAGCATGTAACAAAATAGTAGTACGAATGGCTTGGATAAGCTGTAGCCACGACCTTTAAGTCGTCAAAGCAACAAAAAGGCTTCAAGTCGAAATAAATGATTTCATTGGTCAACTGATTGTTTGATTGACAGCCGCGATTGGTCAATTTGAGCTATTCTCGTGTACTTTTCAATTTTTTTTTTTAACCCTTTCCTGTTTTTGGAAATTTTAGACTAGTCCAAATTGAAAGAGGTTGCAGACGACAATCAAAACTGGATGCCATTTGAAATGAAACCATCCTATGTGGTAGAAAATATTGTGGAAAAAGGAGAAATTGCTTGTTACAATGTTTTCTTGAGTATAAAATCACAGGAACGTAAAATCCCGTATTTGAACAGGAAAGGGTTAAATAGAGGCTTTACACTTATGTATCTGTTCATACAGTCTATGGTTAGCGATGTAGTCCATAAAAGGCTGAAAAAGTATGCAATTTCATAGAATTTAATTTGATAACTTAAAATGTTCATCGGCAAAACTTTAAAAATACCTTATCAATAGCGACTAAAGGGGCCCTTCCAGCAGCATGGCTTGATTTGATAGACTGCTGGCTTCACCCAACGACTCCGACAGGAAATTCCACTTCGATATTAAACTGCGATTTTGTAAAGATAATGGTCACCAACATCTAAGTATCAAAAAAGTAAACCTGTTGGTTGGCTACCCAAACGCCATAACTACAGATTGAATAAGCTGCAGTTACGGTGTTAAAGTCGCCAAACCTATAAAAGCTCTTATCATTCATGTCTGGCAATGTTGGAGTTCAAAGTTCGTAAGCCTAAGTGGGGTGTGCAGCTGGAGGCTCAAAAAACAAGCAAACAAAAGTTAATTTCAGATCCAAATAAAATATTTGATTGGTGGATTGATTCTTTGACTGACATCCCCAATTGTTTAATTTAGTAGGCCAACCCATCGATTTTAAGATGCACAAGATATTCTAAATATTCAACAAAAAATTCGTAACTTTGGAAAGCGATGTTTGAAACATCCGCAGTAACGTCAGTTACATTTGTCAAAATGTCTAGACTTTGACATCCAAAATTTCTCTCATATCTACCCTTGTTTTCAATGGCGAACAGCCACAATTAAATCCTTGGCTTACGCATGTGTAGAATCAATTATTTAATGACGTGATTATGACGTCATATTAGCGCGTGCTATTGCAATTTATTAACCTTTGTCATGTTGAAATCGGATTATTCCTCTTTATGACTGATGTATAGAAAAAGATCAACCTGTACATATGTGCAGTCAGATCTTAGTCTACACCACCTATCTGTTTTATTTGAGCAAAAGTAGTATATGGAATTCTTTTTTCAAAAGAAATAATAACCCTCAGGCCGGCAGACCTGTGGTTTCAGTCCTTTGATTTTAATGCAATTCTGAACAGTTTTTTTTTTTTTTTTTTTTTTTTTATTTAGTATGACAAAAAGTTGAAACACAATCTAAGTTTCACAATAATCTTTTTCTCCAGAAATACATCTTAAATTTAAGAATCGGAAAAGGGGCAACTTGGGACGATAATGCAGTTTACATGCCACAATGACATTAACTTTTGAAATCGTGGTACTTGTTTGACATTTCTCACAGAGTTACCTTGTCGTTATTACTATAATTTAATTGTTAGTTTCGTCTATCAAAAACGAGCGATCTGATTGGTCGAAAAATTTAATTCATACCTCCATGAACACAATTTTGAGCACGCATCCATTTTGTATGCTTCCGCACAAAATAGTTCTCTACAAAAAGGTATCAAAATTTGTAAAGTATTGCTTTTTTCGCTCGATGCTATTAAATTATAAGAAATGAAGGGAATATTTTTTGTTTTCATGGAGGTATGAACCGAAAAACCTAATCACACTTATGTATGAATCCGCTTCGCGTATTCATACAGTGTGATTAGTTTTTTCGGTTCATACCTCCATGAAAACAAAAAATATTCTCTTCATCTCTTAAATATTTTTTTTTCTTTAGAGAAAATGTTACAAACAAGTAATGGTGGTTGGTTAACGCCGTAAACGTCGTTACTTCGTTTAACTTGTGAAACCAAAAGATGCTTCTCATGAATGTCGGCCGCCGTCATAGCGCAGTTGGTAGCGCGTCGGACTGTCAATCTAGAGGTCCCGGGTTCGATTCCCGACGGCGGCACTCATCCTTTCCATCTATTTGTCTCTCAAAAAATGGGTCGATAATCGTAGACCTAAGTGGGATAGCAGCTGGAGGCTGGGAAAGGATGTAATGGTAGTACTGGTGTTAGAAATACCAGGATTCCATTGTTAGGTGCTCCAGCCGCCGCGATATAACCGAAAGATTGTTAAAAGCGGCGTAAAACCCCATTCAAACAAACAAAACAAACAAATCTCATGAATGTCGACAAATGTTGGAGTTCAAAGTTCATTTCCCGTTCAAATTGATTGGTCTGTCGATGTTTTGACTAACAGCCGTTTCCGTCAAATGAGTGAGAAGGAATTTATAACGGTAATTGGTTTTCTCAACGGAGCTAATTTTCTATCTATCAAAAGTACATGTACATTTATGTTCAATATTAGCTTTTCTGCACTCTGATTTTTAACTTTTTTACATTTTCCGCAAAAACAGTTTCGACATTATATGGAACTACTTTGTGTATACAAAATAGTTCGGTATTCATGTTGTTTCATGGAGCAATGAATCACTTTTTTCAGCAATACTGAATTTAGAATACTATTTTTGTTGTTGTTGTTGTTTTGTTTTGTTTTGGGTCCTGCTTAGATGAAGTTGAGTAGCTCGAAATGAACGAAAGCTGGGCTAAACCTTTCAAACTTTAATAATTTCACTGGTTTTCCCCTGAAATTATCAATACATTGGTAAATCTCAATAATCAACTGGAAAACATTAACCGTGTACTGTTTTTTCAAAATGTTAGACCTATCCAAATCCCAAGGTTTTGCAGACGATAATTCAAAGTCAATTTTATTTGAAAAATAATCATTCTATAGGAAAGAAAAAATGTGGAAAAAAATTGCTTTTTACAAGCAAATTCATCTTTTTCCCTAATATTTTCTCAAGCATAGGGACGTAAAAAACCAGGGATTGAACAGGAAAGGGTTAAAGAAAACGGGTTGAATACTTATTAAATAGGCTATGCGAAATTACGTGAATTTGCCAAATTAACTATAAGGAACTGGCAACGTATGGAAAATTAAGTGGAAAGTCGGGATAGATTGAGTACAAAAAGGCAACCAAAGCCAGTAGAAAAAGCTTTTAATTGGTGGAAAATTAGAGGGGCTAATAAAGAAAATTGTTTGCTGGCTTTACGTCTGAATTATCTGACATGTACCATTTTTACGGTGGCATTAACCCTTGTCATGCTGAACCCGGAATATTCCTGTTTGAGCAGGAGGTATTGACAAAGATTAGCCTGCACATATGTGCAGTCTGATCTTAATCTACACCACCTGTTTGTCCCTTTCAAGCTAGAGTTGTTCATGAAATCAGTTTTTAAATAAAATATCGGCCTGCAACTAGTGCTTCCAGTGATTTCAGTCCTTTGATTTTGGTTATATTCAGCATGACAAGAGTCAAGACTGTTGCGTCAATGTTGAGACACAATATACGCATGGATTCAAAATCAGCGGATTAACGTCTGGTAAATCGATGTAAAAGGTATCGCGCAGACGCACTTTTCGCTGTAACAAATATCGTGTTTGTACACTTTTCGCTGTAAAAAATATCGTGTTTGCGCACTTCTCGCTTTAATAAAAATCGTATTTCAGCACTTTTCGCTGTAACAAATTTCGTGTGTGCGCACTTTTTGCTGTAACAAATATCGTTTTGGCGCACTTTTCGCTTGAACAAATATCGTGTTGGCGCACTTTTGGCTTGAACAAATATTGTCTTGGTGCACTTTCCGCTGCAACAAATATTGTCTTGGCGCACTTTTCGCTGTAACAAATATCGTGTTGGCGCACTTTTCGCTGTAACAAATATGGTCTTTGCGCACTTTTCGCTGTAACAAATATTGTCTTGGCGAACTTTTCGCTATAAAAAATATCATGTTTGCACACTTTTCGCTGTAACAAATATCGTCTTGGTGCACTTTATATCGAAATAACATTGAAGAGGCAGTGGATAGGGGCTTTAAGCAAAAGCCGACATGATAAGCAAGATGTGAAATATTGATACAGAGTGACCATTTCCCTGCGAAGAATTCATTTAAGAGATGAAGAGAATATTTTTTGTTTTCATAGAGGTATGAACCGAAAAACCTTATCTCACTGTATGAATACGCGAAGTGGATTCATACATTGTGTGATTAGGTTTTCCGGCTCATACCTCCATGAAAACAAAAAAATATTCTCTTCATTTCTTATAATTAATAGCATGGAGCGAAAAAACAAAAGCTTTACAAATTTTGATACCATTTTGTATGGGACTATTTTGTGCGGAAGCATACAAAATATCGCTGTGCGCTCCAAATTTTGTTCATGGAGTTATGAATATTTTTTTTTTGACCAATCAGAACGCTTGTTTTTCATAGACGAAACTTAAAATTGAATTATTATGCTACAAAGTGGTGAGACGATGAAACTCTCGTAACTAGAACTCTATTCAAGGCGTGACTACGATATATTGTTCGCCAGCCGACGATATAGCAAGTCAACGTAGTTATGGGAATCTCTGTTCGTAGACGCTCTTGATCGTACATTCTTTGTGGAATGGAAATCATTAGATAATCGCCAACCTAACTTGAAAAGGCACTTTACTGGAAAAAGTACAGACGATTAATGGGCGCGTCGAGTATCTTGTAAATGTTTTTTCCTGTAATAAAACGAAATAGCATAATGAAGAGAAAAAGTTCATTACAAAAGAATAGTTCAATCGTAAACGATTTTACGACTATTCAGCAATTTATACGAAAACTGTCTGCTCTACCTACAAAGGAATGTCTTGCTTAAGCTGCTTTCACGATATTTCGGTTGCCAAATCACGACATGATTGAGCATTTCTTCAACCTATATATTTGTCTAACAGATTAAAAAGGGTTAGATACAGAAAGCACCAGATTTCCTCTACAAGTAGACAATAGATATAGAAAGTAAGAATACTTGCCTTCTCAGAGCAATAACTTTAGAAAATAAAGATGTTCGCTTCTAAGAGAAAGTATCGGGTTTTGGCTTAAGACAAAATGATTAAAAAAAAATCATTGTCGATAAACTGTGATGATCGTTATCGCTTTCTTAGAAGAATGGTAGTGACTTTTCTGTTTATGTAGTACCTTATTTCTAATGACATTCAAGAATTTCTTAATTCTCACAACTTATTTGTTGAGATATTTTATTTGCGAGGGAAGGGGGGAGAAGGGGGGGGTCGTTCTGCTGATATAAATACTATCTTGATAACCAACGGGAACAGTTCAGAGAGTCTTAAACAAAGGAATTGGTTAGACTAATATATGAAGTCATCTGACATTGAACATATCTATATAATCTCGTTTCAATTTCCTTCACAACATGGTGTCGTAGATTATCTATATGAAATGGAACTCAGACTGAGAAAGTGGTTTCCAAACCAAACTATGTTTTGGTAATATTTGAAGGCTATCCGTAATTTCAACAATCTCCGCTACTTTATGAAAATATAGCTTTTGTTGCTCACTAAATAAAAGATGGATCGATCCTACACTGAAATAACAACAAAATCCCGTATATATCGTTGGTCTCATGAAACTGTATAAATAATTTCGTTAGAAATTGTGTTAAAATGCACTGATATCAGGCCCAGGCCCTATTTACTGACCTCCCACGGGAAGTTCGACTTATATATAAAATGGCGTTATTTAAATATTGTTTAAAATTTGAGCCTATGCGAGACATTTCCAACCATTTCGCATGTGCGTGACTCGCACACATTGAGCACCATGGACAGCCATTCGGGGCAAGTAGAACATTCGCTGATTGTTTAAAGAAGCTTTGGGTCAGTATCTATCTACAGAGCGCAAAGTGAAGACTCTGATCAGACTGTGCGGATGCACAGACTGATCTGAGTCTTTACTCGGCGCACATGTGTAATGGTTGGAAATGTCACGCATGCGCTCATTTATGATCCCCTAACATACATGTAATAAAATTAGGATTGTTAATTGACGATAAAAATGTCGTACATACAGCTCTAATTGACCCTATTACTAGGTTACCACATTAAAGCCACAAAACCAACAAAAATGCTTAAAGATATTTGCTTTAGTTCAAAGTTCGCTTCCGGCCATAATTACTCAGTGGGGATCCGTTAATTTTACTACAATAGTCTACGTTAAGAATTCATTCAAAGATAAAGCAGGCGAGCCAGGACAACCCCTCTTTCCTCTGTTAAGCTGTCAAAATATTTTGGGTTTCAGTTATCTCAATGAAAATTCAAAACAGTCCGTGATTTGTGGAAATTAACCAGATAAGATACTATTTCCGAGCAATGTTTTTCAAAAAGTTCGTTCACCTTTTTAACTTTATTTTCTCAGAAGCCAGTTTGACATAAAAGATTTTCTTTCTTGGTCTGGCAACTGAAGCCTATGCATAATTATGGCTCATCGCGCGAAAAGCGGTCTTCTGAAAAAACTCGAAAGGGTGTAAAAGTTAGACCGTGTGGACTGAACAGGTATACCGAGATGAAAGATTTTGCTTTTAGCAGATTATTTAAAACTCATTTCAACGCAATACCACTTTTCCACCTGAAAATTACCTAGACAAACGTTAATGACAATTGCTTGTCAGAAACAGTACATAGTTACCATGGCGTATAAAAACATAGTATACTTTTTAAGAATCAGTTAGATACTTTGATTCCCCTTTTTATTATTTCGTTTCAATTGAATTTTACCTGAAGCTTCCATATCGACCGTTACTTTCTTAGCGTAAGAGAGCTGCTGTCATAGCGCATCAGACTCCATATCTTCAAACATGGGATGTCATGGGTTCGAACCCCGGCGGCGCCACATATCCTTTCCGACATTTGTCCCTCACCAATGGGTGGATAATCGTAAACCTAAGCGGGATAGCAGCTGGAGGCTAGGAAAGGATGTAATGTTGGTACTCGTTCGAGATATACCAGGAATCCATTGCCGCGATATGACCAAAAATTGTTAAAAGCGACGTTACACATCATTCAAACAAAATAAATATCATGGTAAGACAATCTTTGCCTGTCTTTTTGAGAAGCGAGACGCCCATGCGCAAAGATTTTTCTTGTGTTAGTAACAAACCTCTTAAACGAACGCTGCCTTCTTTGAAAGTCAAGCCAGAGTGACGATGTGCTTAAACCGAGGCTGTGGTTGTGGACTGCTTTTTAGCTCAATTTAGAACTTTAACACATCATTTTGTGATATATTCATACGAACATAATTTAATCTTTAGTTTCGTCTATCAAAGACGGGCGTTCTGATTGGTCGAAAATTTGATTCATACCGCCATGAACACAATTTTGAGCACGCAGCCATTTTGTACGCTTCCGCACAAAATAGTCCCATACAAAAAGATAACAAAATTTGCTATTGAATTATAAGAAATGAAGAGAATATTTTTTTTTGTTTTCATGGAGGTATGAACCGAAAAACCTAATCACAAAATGTATGAATCCGCTTCGCGTATTCATACAGTGTGATTAGGTTTTTCGGCATACCCTCCATGAAAACAAAAAATATT